>JAAAKE020131014.1:0-33843 GCA_010014785.2 Anisolabis maritima | reverse complement strand
AAAGAATAAATATAGTAAATAATCCCTATAAAAAGATGAAAGACCATCCCCCCATTCCCCTCTATATATATATATATATACACTTTTTATATTTTTTATAATATATATATATATATATATATATATATATAGATGAAAGAGTAGAATCAAAAATTTATCCAAAAAATTTTTGATTTCATGTTGTTTGGATCCCAATACTTGTATCATAGATTGTCAAATCTTCAAAAAAGAATAAATATAGTAAATAATCCCTATAAAAAGATGAAAGACCATCCCCCCATTCCCCTCTATATATATATATATTTGTTTTTGCAAATTATTTTATTATTTTTTGGAATTTTGAGAATTTTTCAGTTTGAAGGAGTTTTAGCATCCTATTATCTGCCTTTGTTAGGTTAGTAAGATACTTTCATCTTCTTCTTAATTATAAAATTCTTGTTGAACATTGGATATATATATTATAAATATCCTTCGATAATATCCATATGGTAACTAAAATATATTGTATATCGTTTGGCTTCAGATGCCGAAGAAACTTATTAAAAAAAAAAAAAAAATTGGTTATTAAAATATTTCAATGAATCTTTTTCACATCTCCTGGATTTTTTTTGGAGATTTTGTAAAGAAAAAAAATTAATAAATAGCAGAACAGTGAGCGTTAATTTTGGATTTGTTTTTACATTTATTGTAGAGGTCCTCGAAAAAGTGATCAACTCTGGATATTATTTAACAATAAATACCTTTTATTTCCAAAAATGACAATGCGAAAAAAAATCATCAAAACACAAAATGCACATAAAGGATAAAATGTTAATTTTGTATTTACATGTTTATCTAAGGTAAAAAGAATTGATTTTTTTGAGAATGAAATAAATATTCAATAAAAATTTATTCTAATAAAATTCAAGGGAACGTTCGCTAAGAATAAGAATAGGATGGATTTGTGTGTAATATTATATTAATTATTAAATTAAATTCATTTTGGAAATTTAAAATGTATTTATTATTAAATAATCCAGGAATGATTCATATATCAATTTTTCGAGCCTCAGGCCCCGCATTTACTCGGGCATAAAAATGCGGTAGGGAGCCTATACGGTCCAAAGAATTGAAAATTAATCATTATGAATAATAAAAAAGAAAAAAAATTTATTTGATTCATAAAAATAGTTTTCTTAAAAAAACTATTTTATTATTTAATTTTAGCAGCCGGATTTCCATTTCCTTCCATTCACTATTTCCAGGAGGCCCAAGGTGTTTATTCTTATTACAAAGATGTTTGTAATTGAACATTTCATTTGTATCATGTATTTTATTTAATCGTTGGATTTACCGGAAATATATAATAAATTTTATTGTAAAGAAAAAAAAAAATTGGCTTAAAGTTTAGTATCAATTACAATAGATAGGATAAAAACAATTTCGCCAGAGGCAAATTTGTTGTTTCACTTTTTTTAAAATCACGATATAGATAAGTATTTTTTATATTTTATGGATAAAAATGACCACTAAATTCATTTCCAATATATTTTTAAAAGAATTTATTTTAAAAAGTGGTTTCTTAAATTAGGCTATAGACCAGAGATTCCCAAAATATTTAGGACACGAAATATTCTAGAAATATTTTTTACGCTGAGTTTTTGCTTATTTCCTGAACTATTTCCTGAATATTAATAGAAAATGATAATCTAAAAGTTTTTTTTTTTTTTTTTTTGGACGGGAATATTTACAAAATATTAAAAAATAAAAGAAAAATTTTTTAATATAAAAACAAAAAGTCTTAGATTTATGCTATATCATACAAACCATCATTATCGACATTCAAAAATATAAAATATACAAGGGAAAAAGATATTTAAGAAAATAATATATAAAATGCTTACGAAAAATATATAATTAAATATTTTTTAATAGTTTTTAATAGTAATGGACATGGGACTTTGTTATTCAACTATTTTGAATGTTCTAATGGATAAAAGCAATGCGTCAGACATAAAGTATTGTTTACTCGTAAATAGATAGGCTGAAGCCAGTCAAAAAGACAGTAGTGTAAACGCAAAAATGTACATCTATAGTTAAAGCCCTTTCTAGGAGGCATATTCTACTAGGGGCCTATTTACATGTAAATAAAGCTTTACAATTTATTTATTGCTTTTATTCTTTAAAATATAAGCACTGAATGGGACTTTAAGTTTTTAAATTTCATTTCCGAAAAATATATGATGAAGGAAGAGATAAATTCTCTGCTATAAAAATTCCATTCTTTTCTTTCATATCACTCATTCAATTAATTCCCATTCCATAGTAATTATAAAATTTGAGCGAATATATAAAAAAAAAACGTGATAAAAATGAGAACATAGAAACTGAAAGCGGAAGAGAATAAAATTACAAATGGAAACCCGATTTATTATTATTATTATTATTATTATTATTATTATTATTTATTTTTTTTTTTTAACTAAAGGACAGATAGATATTTTATCTTCTGAGCGTGGGTGTTATAGATCTGGAAAGAAAGCTTGCTAGACAGGCAAACAGGCAAGCAGCAGGCAGGCATTTTTCTCGGGCCAATTGAAAGCGCCGAAGCACTACTTTCTCTCTGAGCGGAGTCTCTTCCGGGAGGAGAGGAGTTGCCTCCCTGCTGATAAGCTTGCCTCTGGCCGCTCCTCTCCTCGCCAGGTTACCTCATTAATTGATTGTAAAGAGAGAATAATTATCCATTAGTCATCGTCAATAAAATAAAACTTGGCTTATTAAGCAGGAATCTAAGATTTATTTACTTTGAATCAGCAGACGATAATATAAGATGTATAATAATAATAATATATTCTTTATTTTTGTCAAAAAATAAATTAAATACTAAAAAGTATTAACATATTTTTTCACTTTTGGTGGGACTGTTGTGTAGACATTATTTGACCCAACTCATATAAAAAAGAAACCAATTTTTTTGTTTCAAAAATTTACATATGAACTATTATTAGCATTACAAATTTGATCGGCTATAGAGTTCCGTGCTGTTTTTTGTGTTAGGGGCAGTTCAGTTTGTAGCCAGATATGATATTCGACTTGTGTTTGGTGTCGTAGGATGATCTTTACCCTCTTTAGACTTACGGTGTATTTTATTTTTTAAGTATACCAGTAACTCTTCCCCTTCATTGTCTTTGTAGGCCTCTAAATTATTTTCTCACCCCTTTCTACTTCCTTAAAACAGGGGATTTTATCGAAGATACCATTAGACAGACTCAGTTCCACAATTACATATATATTTTTATATAAATATTCTCCAAAGCAAAAACAATTTATGGATTTAATATTTTTTTAAACAATATTTCAAAAAAGTAATTAATTAGATTCATTATCAATTTATTTATTATTTTAATGAAAAAAAAAAAAAAATATGACAATAATTATGAAAATTTCATATTAAATAACAGGTCATTTAAAACCATTCTCTTGTCAAAATAATAAAATATAAAAAATAAATTGTTTTCATTGGCCATTCTTTGACCCTGACTAAATAAATATATTCCTAAAGGTAGAGCTTGTTTTTGCCCATGTCTTATTTTGAAGGTGCCCTATAGAAGAACTATAAATATGGTTGTTTGAAGCCGGTACTTAATTGATGATAAGCATATATAGTAATTAGATTAGATAATATATTAGTATATATATAGTTAAATTTACAATACTAAATTTTATTTATGCAAATTTCTATTATTTTAATTAACGAACTCAATAAAAATTAGTACATTTTTATAATCGCTTTTATTACTATTAGAAATTTTCCAGCATTATTAAAATTAAGGATGAAAAAAGAACCAAATATGCTGGTAGGTAATGAAAAAATTCAATTAAATATATTTATGGAAAATTTTTTTTGTGGAAAGTTTTTCTTAATGGAAGCCAAAACAGAAATAAACTTTTAACGATTTATAATTATTGATAATAATTTCAAAATATACTCGTGAAAGAAGTAAATAATATTAAATTATTATTATATTTTAATTCAATATTAATAACATATTTTAATAGAATTTTATAAAGAAATTAATGTTATCTTATATGAAGATTATCCAAAATACTATTTTCATTCAAATTATTTTATCCGCACCTTTTATCAAATTTTTAATTAATCAAATTTTAAATAGAGAATTTAGGTAAAATGGAGATTTGATTTTTAAAAAAAAGTTTATAAAAATAATTAAATTTATCATTTCCTATAGCACACAGAGGATTGTAGAGGGGAAAGACAAGTATTTATTAAATTATTGTCTCTGGATCATATATATATCGTATATATCGTAATATAATGCATACTTTATTTATTTAACACTATATAAGTCTGTTTGGCATCTTAAGTGAAATAGTCTGATAATAATAATATATACTTATTTTTCTGGGGTTGCAGGTAGATCTTCTTGCTAGAAGGTAGGCAACACAAATGACCAGCTAATTAATGGATTTTTCGATTATTTGCTACAGAACCCCTTCTAGAGCAGACCACACATGCGAAGTTGTTAATTTCTAATTTCTTTTAACTACTAAGGATGCAAATCCAGTCTAGAAGGTGTTCTGAAGCAAATAATCGAAAAATCCATTAATTAGCTGGTCATTTGTGTTGCCTACCTTTCACCGAATTTATCCAACTCATGGTTTAATTAATATTATCGAGCCATATTTATTTAAACTATATATCTGATTACTATTCTTAATAAATAATACATATAACATCAACTAAAAAAAAAAAAATAGAAAAAAGTGGATCAAAAAAATTTGATAATGTAAGTTGGTTAAAAAGAATTAAAATTTAATAATAAAATACATTGTTAACATTTTTAACTTTAAAAGCTAAGAGCTGTGAGTTCGAATCTCTTAAACTAGTTTGGTAAAAATTAAACCAATA
Source organism: Anisolabis maritima (assembly GCA_010014785.2). Classification (NCBI taxonomy): domain Eukaryota; kingdom Metazoa; phylum Arthropoda; class Insecta; order Dermaptera; family Anisolabididae; genus Anisolabis; species Anisolabis maritima. The sequence goes on along the minus strand of JAAAKE020131014.1, from coordinate 28,934 downwards.
GGTATAATAAATAAATATGGTTTGATAAAAAGTACCGCTAATACATATAATTATTTAGAGTCATATAACCTAAGTAATCGAAGACTTAAAAAAAATAATGGAAATAAATAAATAAATCAGATAAAAATTATTTTAAGGCACCAGCTTTGTTACTTTAGTTATTCATTTATGGTAGAAGCCAATTTTTGTATTTCTAAGCAATCGGACCAAAATGTAAAGGAAGAAAATCGCTGCGTATAGATTAAAATAATAAAAAGTTTGAACCTTTTGGCCTTTTGAAAACAATAGCCTGGAAGGCATTTGATTAGAGGCGCATTGTCCTAAAATTTAACTTTTTTTCCACAGAGTAATCCTTCCTTTCACTTTTATCTCATTTTTTTTCTTCTCTAAATCATCATAATTAATGGTTTTATACACAAATATAATAAGAAATTGAGAATATTTTGTTTATAATTGTCAGATTAACTGATGCTTGTTCATGCAGTTTTTCAGATGTTTTTTTACTTTTATATTATACAGAATATAAAAATTATTATATCTCCTCTGAAGAAAAATTTTATGGGTAACAATTAGAAAGAGGCGCCAGTTTTTGGGGATCAGAGCGTATTTAAGACAAGAGGGCCGGAAATGTTAGGAATAAAAGATCAGATAAAATTATAATAAGAGATTATTAAAAAATAAAACCTATAAAAATTATAAATTTTAGAATCCTATTAACTTTTCCCCATTTTCTCACAAAATGTCCAGCCAGTAATTGTAACAATTGTGTCCCCCTGCCCCTTAGAGGAGAGGTGAAGCTCTTGCTATAGGTTAGCTTCACATCCTTTATTGAAATTATATTGACTACCAATGAATAAATAAATATGAAGTCTATAGGACATGAAGAATTTAAAAAAAATCAATAATGTGTAATCTAGTAATATATGAGAATTAAAAAATGGTAAATTTGAAATATTTTCTTCAAATAAAGTATATTTAAAATTACTAATTGTATGAATGGGAGTACATGTAGCAGGCGCTGAGGGTTTCACACTTGTTTTGTGAATGGTTACTCTATAAGTTACATTACTCATGCTCCTCTATGTCAGCTCCCTCTCTATATCTATCTATCCCATTATATATAATGATTCAGGCTGAGAGAGGAACTGGCTTGATCACCATTTATAAAAAAAAAAACTAACCTTCATAGATCACAAATAATTTTTTTGAGGAGGACACCCAAATTTTGTTTCCATTAATGAAAGACATTTTGTCTTTAGATTATAAGAGCAAAACGACACTAGTCTCCAATAATAAAAATAATGATCTATTCGTTTATTAAAAAATTATTTTGCAGGTAGTCAGAAAAGATAAAAAAAATAACGATGACGATACTAAATCTTGATAAATCATGGCAAATTGTGATTTATATATATATATATATATAGAGAGAGAGAGAGAGAGGAGCAAATGCACAACAATTATGTGCAGGAAGAAAAACATTAAAGCTGCACGATAGCAATGGGAAAAAAATAGCAGTTTTTCCCACATCTGAGTGAGTTTAGTTTCCGTTTTTTTCTCGGCAAAGAGGCGACCTTGTAGCGTTCATGTGGCTCCCACTGGAGCGTATCTCTTCCCGTCACCCAGAAAAGGGGCCGCCTTTTTTCGGGACTTTTTTGCCTATACAGCTTCAATTTTGCTCATTGTTTTCTTGTCATGGATAAATACTACTGCTTATACACTTAATAATAAATTAAATTTAAATATAACTAAATACTTTTTTATTGAGTTTGATTACCGATGTTTTATTGTGATATATCACTTTCTTTTTATATGTAAAACGAAAAATATAGTATAATAATAAAAAATGTGTTCTTCGTTTCACAAAATTATAAAACAAAATTTGTATTTTCTTAATTACTAAATTATTAATTAATGATAATGCCTCGCTGAACACGAAAAAAAAACAACAAAATAATTTTTATAGATTCTTCAGATCCATCTTTAAATAAATTTTCAAATGGCAATTCAAAAAAAAAAAGTGAGAGGGGGGAGGGCGAATCATATTGTAATATTGAAAGAATGCATTACACTTTTTCATTTTCTAGAAATTTCTGTTTTGTTTTCGAAGAACTACACAGTCCCAAATATCGGTCTAGGTGTAATTATATTTTTTCAAAAAGTTATCTACAAAGATATATACAATGGTCCGGACGGTCTCGAAATTCCACTCTGCTTGTCCAAAAGATATAACTCCTTTAACCAACCAAAACGACAATTGTTCTGCTTTCCACTGTCGGAAGGCCTCATTCTCTGTCTCGTTACACCTCTAAGAAATTCCAAAAACGGCGTTTATTTTTACAGATAAACATCCCAATTATCTCTTTACCCTCTACTCAACTAAGGATAATAAAGGATCTTAATGTTTCCTATGAGATAGTAGTATCTCATAGAAGGGGTTATGATTTACTTAAAGTCCCTTTCAAAAGGATAGTAACAAGTTCATATTTTGTTCCTGGAAGGCAGGCAAAATGACCAAAGGATTTTTAATAATCCAGAACTTTAGAGGGGATCATGTAGTTGTTAATTTTTAGGTGGAATCGACTTCGAATGTCTGGGTCTTTCTGCTGGAGTGCAAACATTGATTTGAAGATATGTGAATGTTTAATTTCTCAATAAGTAGCCCTAAATAAATAAAAAGACCTAACTTTCCCCTTCCCGGAAATAGAATGTTGGTTGAAATAAGTGTTTTAATGCCAGATCCCGGCGGGATTATGGGGTGTGTCTATCAAGTTAATAAATGAATCATTTTGAAAGGAGGATTTTTAATCCTCTGCCTGTAAAAAAATTATTTAATTAATGATTCGATTTTTTTTTCGATAAATTATTTACTATGTTGGCATTTCGTGATGAAAGAAAATGAATGACCATTTAAATAAAAATTTATTTAATATCATTAAATTCATTAACTATAATAAATCTTCAAATGAATTTTTTTTTTCTTATTAAAAAATTGAGTGAAGCTATTAAATTTAGTGAAATGTATCCTAAAATATTTTTTACCTTTCACTTATGACCATTTGAATTCAATTACAAACTTTATTACGAATTTTTTGTTTTTTTTTTGATTTGTAAAAGAATTTTTGTTTTTCCGAAGAGTCAATAGATAAACGAAGTTTTAAGGATTTAATAGATTAGAAAGCTTGAGATTTCACATTAAATAGAGTAATGGAATAAAGAGTAAGTCAAGGAGATATATAATAAATTAAATAGGATGGTTTGAAAATGGAAGTATCTATAACACCACCACGAGTACATAAATTCATTTTTTTCCTCCTGGAAAGTAGGCAACCGAAATGACCAACTATTGGATTTTTTGATTAATTGATCTAGAGCAAACCACGCAGTTGTTAAATCTCCTAGAATTTCCAACTGAGCGAGTTGTCTCTTCTATAATCGATTAATGAGTTGGTCTTTTCGGTTGCCTACCTTCTAGTAAGAAAACGAACAAGTTTAAACAAATCATGCTAAAACATTATAAATATTTTATATATAAAATAGTCTATTTATTAATATTTACTTCATTATCCAAATTCCCTTGAAAATATATATATATATCTTTTAAGCATCTACAAGTCAAATAGATCTTATAGAATTTCCAGTTTACGAAAGCGTTATCTATTGATATTCATATTAAATATTAACAGGTTCCATTACTAGATCGAGAGATTAAGTGTTGATATTTTAACTTTAAATCCAAGGAACGTGAGTTCGATTCCCCTACTTGAAAATTATTTTATTTATTTAAGAAAATGAATACTAATCATGAAGCCATAGTTTAATTTTTGGTGATAGCTTATAACATTATGTATATCAAAAAAATAGCCAAGTATAAATTTTTATATATTTGAACCCTATTTTAATTTATTTTTATTTGATATTTTTTTAAATTTATCTTTAAGTGTTGGAGAGGGAGGGGTTTATTAATTTTATTGAGATTTAGATTATAATCCGTTTCAGCTTTTTATTTATAAATTTTTAAAAATATATATATATATATATTTGTATTTTTAATGAAATTAAGCATCTGTGACAAGATTATTAAAAAACTAAATCTTCTGAAGAAATTAGAAGAAATAAAAGACACGAAATTAAATTTATATAAAGAACAATGTAAATTTTATTATTGTATATAAATGCAACGTGCACATAAGATAAATAAAATTATTTTTTAAATATTTTTTTCTGATTAGTGATTTTATTCTGATTTTAAAATTTCATCAGATAGTTCCGGTTCCAAAAAGAACGGAAGAGAGGTATTTAAAAATTATATAGGTTAAGAAAGAAAAAATATTAGAATTTTAAATTCAAAATGTAAAGGAAGCAAGAAAATCTGCATAAAAAGGGATAATTAGGTGTGTATGTGTGAAAGAGAGAGAGAGAGAGAGAAAGAGAAAGAGAAAGAGAGGTAACTAGAAAAATCCAAAATCGAGGCGGCATGCCGAGCCACGTGCGAGTTGAGTTGGAACGGAAATGGAAAATGAAGTGGACAAACAAACGTCGGCCCTTCCTGGTGGCATTTCTTGATCTTACGGACACTTTCACTTGAATTCGATATTAGATGCGAAAAAGTTTTCTTCTTCAGTCACGTAAAACATGTCAAGGTTGTTCTGTTGCCTCTCTCTCTCTCTCTCTCTCTCCTCTGGTGGTTGGTGCTAATGATAACTCACAATATGGTCGTCTTCAGGACTGGGTTGGGTTGGGTCCTGGGAGTCTGCGGCGACCTTCATCTGCACCACTCGCCTTTTTTTTTTCTTTATTTCTTTTTTATTTCTTAACTCTTTCACACTCATGCCAGCCTGCTGGTAACAACAAGGTTAAGTTTTGGTACTTTTAACAGTGTATTTTCCTAATAAATATCAAGTATGTATATAAAATAAGAGACTAAGCAGAGTCGACATTTGGAGAGGCAGGGGCTCTTACTTCCTAATGTTCCTTTGGGGGATGTGACTTACAGTTTGCTTCCATCTACATTGTTAAAATTCAAATCAGAGAACAAATAACAAAATGCTAAAATTGTCTTTAAAAAAAAAAGGCAGATCGAGCGGCAGTTTATGTTTGAACAATGAAACCCAACCTTAAAAAAAAAATAGAAGTTGATCGGAAGGATATTTGATAGAATAAAAAGTTTAATTTTGTTCCTCTTCTTCCTGAAATAACATTACTTCTTTTTTTTAATGATGTGCCTGGGATCGATCCAGGTACAATACAATCATTTAGCCGAAATAAGTAGCTAAAATGCAAATCGCCACTTTATATAAAATTATAAAAATTAAAGACAGATAATATATAAAAAATATAAATTATATCTTTTTTTAGTCTTTAAATATCAAAGAAAAAAGGAGTCTTTAAAAGAGTGTTTCTAATTTGGAAATACCAATCGGCTCTTTTTATGATATTTCCCGTTAGGGTTTTAGAATAAAATACGAAAAGAGGCCATTCTAGAAGTGAAAGTGTTATAGTGTTTCAAGTATTAGTTTTTGAAAATCCTTAGTTTAGTTTACATACTAACAAACGAATGAATTATTATAATAAATTCGGCTAGCAATTAAACTTGCAAATGTCCGAGAACAGAATTGCTAAGCAAAGTCAAGCACGACTAAACCTTGTTTGGAAAAACAACACCAGAGTTTATAAATAACGAGTTGTTATTATCTATATCAATACATAAATAATAATAAAATATTTTTTTTTTTTTCTGGGTGTAAAATAATTAATTTAAAAAATTTGAAGAAATTTTATATCTTCCTAATCCGGTAGTTTTATTAGCCAAGTGTACTCTTCACCCACGGCCAAGGCCACCTGTTTGTACATAACATTAATATTTTGTTTGTGTTTATTTTATACCAAGGTGTATTTATTTTTTTATAAACTTAAGTAATTTATATTCATATATTCATTAATGTTTTACATCTTTTAATATATTATCATGAATAAATATACATAAATGATAAACAAATATGATCGTGCAAAAATTGTTTTAGAAAATGTAAGAGTAAAATTTATGTAAAAAAAATTTTCACGGAAAACAATAAAGTTATGAGAGTTTAAAAGGACACTTATTCAGGAATTTTAACAAGAAAAGGCAAAAATAAAAATGTCAACGCAGTAAACGGACGTTTTATTTAAATAATAGTTATAAATGAAAATCAATCTAATTTCCATGTTAGTTTCTAGCTCACTAAACATGAAACAAGTGGTCCTAATAATAATATAAATAATAACCTTATTTTGATTACGTCTAATGAAATCAAATTTATTAATAAAATATCTAAATTCATAAATTTTATATTAATTTAATATGAGTATTAAATCTATTTCATATATTATATTATTGTTTTTACATATTCAAATACTTTGCCAAATAAGAAATTTATTTTGATTGTAATATGAAATTAATTAAATTTCATATGTCAATAGAAATTCAAATATTCGGAAGTAAATAGACGTTTGTAAATGTATAAAGAGGGACCGATTATTTGCAAATAGTCAAAGGCAATGAATCGCATAACTTGTGATGTAAGGGTCACCCAGGAGAGGTGAAGGCCCTCACTAATAAGAATGAATTATTTATACACACTGATTGTGAAGAAAAAAAAATTATAAATAAATAAATGAAAAATAATCAGTTTCTATTATATATATATAAATGTTACTAAGACCTCTATCGGTATTTTGGAGAGGTATAAGGAGGGAGAGCCATTGCCTTTCCTCCTCTATTAAAGACAAAAGAATTGGATGCGATTTGACTGAAGTTTATAGTTGAGTCTTGGCCTTTTAGAGAGGGGATAAGATTTTAACAGAACGGCCGGAGTATAAATTAGAAGTAGGGAATAATATGAAATTTTAAGGCTTTAAATTTTAATTCATTCACAGCTCATGTGAATAATTAATCTCTTCTTTCTTCAGGGAGCTGTTACATTGTGGTTACTCTAGAGAGTAACTCTTATGGGATTATACTGGGTTCTCGTTTTTTCACTTATAAACATGAATAAATTGTTGCAATAATTTGGATTTGAAGCCGAATTGGTTTCAATTCAGAATTATAAGCTTTACAAATATTTTATCCTCTAGACTAATCGCCTCTATAATAATTAATAGCCACGGCTTATTTAATAGATACTCAGGCGCCAGTAGAAAATGACGCATACTATTTCATAATATTTCATTTGTCGAGTGTCTCTACGACTGGCGCAAGCATATCTTATTTATGTGTAAACTAGGTTGTAAGGCTTAAACATTGCGGCTTTTTCATTAAAACATTAGCAGTGAGTGAACCATAAATTTTTATTAAATATAGTCTAATAGTACCACTTTTCTTTTTCACATCCTTTCTTGTGATTTAGCTATTTAATTAAATAAAAAAAATTTTAAACAAAATTTAAATAATATTTATATATTTTAAAAATAATTTTAATTTCTCAAGAAAGTTTAATAATAAATTATGAAGAAAGCATTTTTCTTCATTTTATTTATAGTTTACATTTACAGAAAGTATTGAATTTTATTTCTAGTATATTATTAATATCTCCCAGGCAGTCGACACCTGGGTTGTTTTCGTAGTAATAGGATGTAAATAAATTCGACATTGGCAATGAGAAAGCGAGAAAAAACTCCACCGACCGTCGATGGATGCCTGATCAATGTCCCCGATACTTAGTCTGAGTTATTATTCAATTGTAGATGACATGTGCGTCGAGAATGGATGCTTTGCATGGATTATGATTAATATTTATAATAAAAGCAGCGCCGCCTCCGAGAACCTGTTCCTTGGTCCAAGGCCGAGGGCACGAATGCATGCATGCTCTCTTAGACCGCCTGCGTGCGCCATTAACATGTGCGCAAGTGCCGAGAAGAGATATATAAATACGTGCGGGGCGGCCCAACCCCGAAATAGACAACGACGCACGCACCTGAACACGCACTTGACTCATTTAACGTAAAAAAGCCAAAAGTACTTCCTTCTTTGATGTCTTATTCTTAATATTCTGAGATTAACGAGCTCGACCCTAAAAAAGGAGTGCAATTAATTTGGGGAGAACTAAAACTGCAATTGTCAATCTGCATTTTAGGGAGAACAAGAAAAACAAATTGTCATTATACTATATACTATATGCTCTTTGTACTAAAAATATTTTTTTATATAATTAGATTCTGATGGTGCGAAGAAGATTCATAAGGGTGAGGAATATAAAAAAAGGTTGAAAAATTTTGATTTAAAAACAATGAACTATCTCTGAATATAAAAGGATATATATATATATATATAAGATTTTGACATTGTCACTATTGATAACCTTAAGAGCCATTGGATGTGCGATCGTATTTCAGGCAGTCCGATGAAAATTAATTTAAATCAATCGGATACCAATTGATGTAAATAAATATGCCGGGATAATACATATCGTTACTAAAACATATGTGTAATTGTTTAAAGTCTATGTGTCCTCAGACACCGAAGAGACTTAAAAAAAAAGATAAAACTCTGTTTGGAGATTCGCACTCAAAATTATGAGCTGGGTATGGTTGGAATGACAGATACTGACAAAGAAGGCCTTTGCTACTGATGCAGAGTTTTTTGCAAAGAATATAAAATTTCATTTATTTTTTTAAGTCTTTTTTGGCATCTGAAGCTATTTGGTCGTCGTCCTTGTTTATTTAAATTCATTGATAGCTTTAAATTTTGTCGCTCAAAACGTGAAGCGAACCAGTGAGCTGGTACGTGAAGCCAGACCTCTAGTTCTCCCCCAAGAGCTACAAGAAAAAAAATTTTTAATCTTTGATATAAGTAATATCTATTAAACAAAACAAATTTTTTAGGGGGAGAGGGAATATACCTAACCAAACCAAATTTTCATATCAAATTCACCATAGTGTCAATTTATCCATTTCGGGGAGGCATTTCCCCTTGCATACGCCTCTGACATTAATACTAGTGTATATATGGAGTTTGTATTTAAAAGAAATAAAAACCGTACGATAGTAATTCAGGTGAAAAAATTAATTTATATTATGTTTCGAACATCAAACGGGTCCTTCCATGAGTACAAAAATTAAATATATTTTAATGTTTAATGTAAGATATATATCTTCGTCAAAAATAAATGGACAACTTGTATCTTGTATTTTGTTTCATCTTAATGAATAATTAGAAGAGTTACATGAAATTCAAAATCATCAAATTACATTTACAATTTACATTTACCTATTATTTAATTTAGAATCTTAGATATTAAATATTAGGATTTCATGTGGGCCTTCTAATTATCCATTAAAACGCAACAAAAGATAGAGTATGTCCAATTATTTTTGTGAGAAAGAGTATACATATTATGCTTAGGCATTAAATGGCTCTGAACAAATTCTGTTCTACATTAAACATTATACTTATAAATTAAATGAGTTGAGAATAAACCTTAACATATAAAAAATTCTAAATACAAGAAAAAAAGAAATTAAAACAATTTCAAGTAATTTAAAAGATAACTTCTCTGCAGAAGCTAGGCTTGGTTTTATACCTAAAATGCATCGTGAATCCCTGAATTATAAGATCAAAATTATCTTATTTTGATCTATAATTCTAAGATTGATAAAATAATTTTTTTTACACCAATCCACTTTCTGGAATCAAGGCCATTGGCTAAATAAGAAAAAAAATATAAATAAATCAAACAGGTAAAACCCCTCTTTAAATATATTTTTTATTTCTTTATTTTTTATTTTTTATTTTTTTTAGAGGATTTTCCTTAATTATTTAACCCGGGGATTTTCCTTTACAATAAGAAGAAAGTACTAAAAACAACAAAATAATATGATGTGTGAATTTTTGCAAATTTTAATTAATTTTAAAATTCACACACAGACTTAATTAACCAAGGCTAACAGAGCAATAAAAAAAAACTAGTGATGTAGACTCCATAAGACAATAAATTATGTAGACTAAATATATAAAATAATAAATATACAAATAACCTACGTTATTTTTATTAACTAACACGAAGCAAAATTTTTGTACTTTTTCTTTTCTTTCATAAATAAATGTTAAATAATATATTTTCATAAAATTGTTAGAATCTATTGAAGCTGTGTCCAGAAAATTTCCAGAATCTTGAAAACCAATCATAAATAAACCCATTGAATTATGCAAATATATGGAAAGTGGGTATCTTAATTTAACAAAATTTGTCTAAGATTATATTTCTTATTATTTAAAATAGATAAACACGAATCGTTTTTCTAAAAGGATAAGAATCTAAAAATCATCTTCTTCCAATCATCTAATGAAAATTCTTTATTTAAATTAAGCTATTATTACTAATCAAGGTTTTTAATAATTTTTGAATTAAAAATAATAATATTACGCAGTCATCATATTGTGGGAAAAAAATACAATCAAATCAAAACTCTTGTTTTTATTGTCATCTTTATTTCCGCCAAGAAATTATTTTAAAAATTTCCTACGAATGAAACAATAGATGGAACTCAACAACAATTCTATCTTCCGCTAAGCAAGGGGAAATTTTTCGTACAAAAGATTTTGCTTGGAATGGAAAAATTTCAATTTTGTTTATTAATATCAAAATCTCAACTACGCGAACTAATTTCAATAAAAACATCAGTAAAGTAAAATAAATAAAATCATAATATGCAGGACGTTTCCGGAATTCCAGAAATCTTATTCCTATTTCAAATCGGTTAAGGTCAAAAGCCACCCACTTCAGACCAATCCAAGTCACTTCTCTAAGAAGCCCCCAGATTTTTGGTCTATAAGAGAGAGGGGAAAGCCATGTGGCCTACCTGCCCGTCTTTTCCACTGTGTAATTCTGAAACAGCCGCATTTGGATAAATAGTAAATAATTTGATGTTATTAAAAAAAATTCTTGAAAATTTATTGTTGAATTTATCTTTTATTTTTGACACATGGAATTTTATCATTAAAAAAAAAAAAAAAAAAAACTAATTTATTGATGAATTATAATTCAGAGATAATTAAGCTGTCATATAATAATTCAAAAATTATTGAGTTGGTCTATTATATATAAAAAGTCACTCCAAATTTTAGCATGTGAAAGAGAAAGATAAGAAAATTAAAATTTTAATCTTAAAATCATAAAAAATTAGAAAAAAATTTATTTTCACTTTGTTTAAAAAAAAATCAGTTAAGTCGGAGAAGTAAAATGGAATTTATTATAATTAGAAATTATACACTATTTAAAATTTAAAAAAATGCATTAAGCAAAATTAAATCGTTAGCAAAAAGATCAAATTAGAGGACGCAGGTAAAATAACATTTAACTTAGTTTATTATCTTTAAAGTGAATTTATTTTTTTTTTTTTTTTTTTGGGAAAATTTTATGAAATCATTTATAATAATAATAATTTCTGGAATTCGTCATATAAAATTACAGAGTTGCATAGCTGGGTCAATTAACCAAAACATAAATGGCACAATTTATTTATCAAATGGAGGAATTTTATAATTAATGAACTGGAATTATTGATGAGGAATTCAATGGTGTAAATTTTATTTAAATATGGAAATTTTTTGCATTTTTGGATTATTTTGTATTATTAATGAGAGGCCAAAAGTTTCGCCTGAAACCCAAGACGTAGCTAAGGTATTTTAGCGGGGGAGGAGGGGGGGAGGGGGATATAAATATTTTGCCATCTTGAATAAAATATACCAACTTTGACGCGGGTTGAGAACAGTCCGAGATATATGTAGGTATGAGGTTCATAAATTTTTTTTTGTAAAAAAGGCAACCAGAAAGACCAATTCATTAATAGATTTTCGATTAATTGCTTCTAGCTCCTTTAGTTAAATTTACCTTGAATCCGTATTGGGACAATTAATCGAAAAATCCATAAATGAATCGGTCATTTATGTTCCCTAACTTCCAGCAATGAATTTATGGACCTGGTGGTTGATTATATCTAAAGTATAAAAATATGTTATTCATGCTTACATTATTTGTTCTGAATATAATGAGTATGATAATCCCATCTTTTAATTTGAAAGCAGCAAGAGTACAAATGGTAGAGCATTCCCTTAGTGTAAGCACAACCTATTACCTCGGAGATAAGAATTACTAGATTAATAGATATGTTTGGTATAAATATGGACGATATTTATTTATATTAATATTATCTATGTAAAAATGAAAATACTTAAAAAAAACAGATATAGTAGATATATAAATTTACTATGAGTTTCATCAGGTTTGGAATAATAATTCATCTTTAAATAATTAAAGTCTTTACAGAAAATAGTATGTTTCATAATATGTGAAAAATTTTTAATAGTCTTCTAATAACCTTTTACGAAGCTTGTTTTAACTTTAACATTAAATTCAAATTAATCAATAATAACACAAAATAAAGTAAAATTTTTGATTTATTTTAATTAATTAATTAAATTAAAACAACAATTTTCTTGTTTATATTTATATTATTTTTAGAAAAGAGAGAAACGAAACCAGGTGAAAATACGATTGTGTTTTTACTTTGAGTGACACATGATAGTCGACTTACAAAACAAGTATATAAATCCATAGATAAATAAAAATGTCAAATATTGAAAGTAGCAAGTCTTTTTTTTTTCAGGTGATAAGATCCGAGATAAGACGCGTTGGCTGCTCTACAGGCTGCTGCTGTTACTGTTACCGATGCCTTCGCAATTTGGACGCCATACTTCCTTCCAATTATTAAATTACTTTCGAAACTAAAATATTTATTTTCATGATATATATACGACCTTCCGGTCCCGTTCCGGGATTGTCAATATTTATGCGAAATGGTCCTTTTTTCTCTTTTAGATAAATATTATTATTATTAACTCTTTGAAAAGTTTCATCCTTCGGGGTAATGAAATAAAAACAAAAGTCAAACAGACTTAATTATTACTAATATATATATATATTATTCTACAACGTGGAGTGAAAACTCCCGGGACTAGCAATGAAAAAACATATTTGTCTAAGCAACCGAAAATGAGATAAAATTAAATTAAAAAAAAACAAATTGAGAGCCCCATACTATTTGAAGATGGAAAATAATGAATATATAGTATAGATTATCTAATTTTTAATCTTAAAATAATAGAATACTTTTATAATATACTAGTACATAATATAAATACATACGTATAATCACTTATGAATCATTTTTCTTCCAAAAGTAGCAGTTGATTGAAATTTATCATTTGGCTAATATACTAATCAACATTTAAATGTTTTTTTTTTTTTCTATTAGAATGAGAAATTGTCAAAAGATGCGCAAAATGCAAGATGAAGAAAAACTCGTATGAGTTCCGGTTCTAGTAATTCGAAAATAATTATACCTAATCGAAAGTAATGCTGGATATAATTACATCAATTATTTCATGATGATTCCTTCATCAGATTTTGACGCAAAGACAACTTAAAAAATAAAAACACATGAACTTCGTTAAGGTACACTCCGTTTCAAAATAATGTATACATAATTTTTAATTTCCTTATTATATTATTTTTTCTTTAATCGAGTTTAAATAGAAATTATAAAAGCATTTGTCCTTTAGCCCCTCTTTTGTGTTCATGTGATATTAATATTACTGATTCTGAAACTTTTGTTTTATGTTTTAATCCAATAATAGCACCTAAAAATCCTTTTCATCTCTAAAAGATATGACTCACTCTAAAGAATCTTTCTTTGCCCCTGCAACCAAATATTTATATATTCCTATGGATAGCCGTCTTGTGTGAAAGGTTATATTAATACAATAGCATCACTTGTCCAATATCTTTCTGATCGGTTAGTATAACTTTAAGATAAGACTATTCAACTATTATCTAGCAATTTTATAGCTTTCTTTTTAAACTATAGTGAGTAACTAACATTTAATGCAGTAATTGTGTAATTAATGACATCATATTAATGAATTAAATTTAGTATTTAACTATTATAATTTCAAAAAATGTTTTAAGATTAATATTTAAATATTTTTTAGAATAAAATAAAAATTTATTTCTCTTTGTAATGACTCCTCTTTTTTTTCAATTTAAGTAAATTTCGGCTCATTTGGTCATATTAATTTTATAAATATTTTGTGAAAAATCACTTCAGGTCATTTTAAATTGCAAAAGTAGAAATACTATTCTTAGCTTAGGTAGTTCGTGATCTGAATGATTTAAATTAATCACTAATTACTGTGCCTAAATTTCTTAAATATAAAGATGAGCAGCACATGATAGAATTTGTTTTTTCTATTAATTATTAGTTTCGAAGTTCATTTTGATCATCTTAGCATTTAAATTGTTTTTTTTTTTTGATGGATTTTATTATTTTGGCAAAAAATAAGATAATATAATTTAATCTCTTGTAATCTAACTTCTTTACATAAAAATATATCATGTTAAAGAGATATAAATAATTTTTGAATTATATATAGAGAAATATTTTGTATTTTATTATACATCATATAATGGAATAAAAAATAACAACAACAACAATTATTACTAGTGATTCAGAGGGAAAGAGAATGAATGGATGTGCAAATTTTTGCATTGCATTCAGCTACTTGGTTTACCTTGAATTCTGCGCTGAGATTCAAGTGCGGTGGCCTCCAAAAGAGCAACACGCGCCTTCTGATAAGGCCAATTGGGTAGAGTATCGCTTAGAGATAAGAACCATTTAACCATTTATAAATGTTCAACACTAAAGACACTTATTTAAGGTTTGCACTTGTAAAATTATTGCAAATTATAAATATTAAGCCTGTAATTTGGAGTTGAAGACAACCGAGGTTTAAAGTCACAATTTTATTCAACTCTTTCATTGATGCCTCTTCCCGGGGAAAGACGCAGTGGGACGCACTAAAAAATTACTTTTAGATATCAGAAGATAAAAGCTCTAAAATTTTATTATTTTGCAATATTTTAAAATAACCACAAGTTAAAAGAAAAATCTATTCTTGTTCTTTACAAATATACAAAAATATTTACTTAAAATTTTTTTTTTTTTGTCTTTTCGGCATCTTGGGGCATATAGACTTTAAACAAAAAATAAATAAGTAAATATATATATTATGATACAAATTATCCAGGCAAATTTATTTATACTAATTCCATTGATTTAAATATATTTTGATCGGATTGCCTAGAATCTGCACCTACAACTCGTGCATTTTAAAGTTATTCATATTGTCAATGTCATTACCTCCAACCTTTGGGTCACATATAGATAATAAAATTTTTTATTGAAGAAAAATGCTTTTTTTTTCACTCTGGTTATTTTAGAAGTTGAAATATATTTTTATTTTATTCAGAAATGTTTTTGTAGGGAGTGGAACGGTTTAAAACAGTAAAATTTTCAGAGTAAAAAAAAAAAGAATCAAATCGGTAGTATCCTTTAATTCAATAACTATTTATATGTAACTTGAACTCGTGTTTTGGACGTTATTTAGACAATCCAACTCTTTGAAGATGGCCTAAATTAGTGAGGGGAGAAGCGGAAATAATGAACGATTTAGATTAGTAGTCCTAGGTCCTTTCCAAACAAGATTTTAGATATATGATTGAGATATGATAAATTTTAAGAAAGGGAGATACTGCCCCTGAATTTATAGACAACACACTTATCAACTATTCCAAGAGGAATTATACTTAATACAAAGCTCCCATTGATCTTTTGAACTAAAAATTTCAAAAAAAATATGACGTATACAATTAAAAATGATAATTTAAAAAAGTGATAATTATGGAATAAAAATTGATAAATTTATAATAATAAAAAGCTTAAAATAAAATGATTAAATTATATATTTAATTTTCATGAAGAACGTTCAAGGATGAAAATGTCAAAATTTAAAGAGTTATTATGTTATCTGAAGTGTTATCAAGATTTTAAATATTTGCCCAATTTTTCCCCAGTAATTATTTATAAAGAAATTAAAAATGTTTAAGAAATATTAAAATGGAACGGAGAAAAAATTTTAAAACAATTTGCATCATTAATAATTCTAATGTAGGCTATATTTGAACTATAACTTCTATCCATTTTTATTTAATCATATAAAATTATTTAAACCATCTTCTAAAATAATATTTGTATTATACGGATTGTAATTAAGATAAGACAAAGTAATAAGTCCTAAGAAGTATTCTATATTAAATCACTTTCATAAAAATTTAAAATTTCCTAAGAATTATTTCAGAGAGAACCAAAATAGAAAATATAAATTTGGCTGATAAGTTGATAGGACGAATGTTATTGATGGTTGGCAACTAAGACCATTGTCCCATGAATGAATAACTTTAAAAAAAAAAAGAACGCAATTAAATAAAAGATAAATCCAAGTGGAACTCAATTTGGAACTTATTTATTTGACAAATTGACTTGGGACCTTAGAAACAAAAAGAAAAAAAATGAGGTCTATTGTGTTTTATTTTAGGAAAATTATTTGATGTCTTTTTTTTAAATTAACTATAACGTGTTATTTAAAATGAGTGAGTGTATAAAAAGACTGAAATTGATTTGGTCTGCACAGTATTTGATTGATAAAATTTAAAAATATTTACATGTAGGCCTACTCAGCCCCCTGTGAATTGCTTCCTACACTTCGCTCGCTACAGTAAAGTAAAACGGAAAACTGTAAATAAACAGCAAATTTAAATTTGAAATTATAAGTATGATACACTGAGGATGATGTTTTTCAAAAACCTCCAAATATCCTTAATAATAATTTCCTTAATATTTAGTTTGTACGTTCATTTTTATTAAAAATAAAGTTATTATTTATCTATTTTATTTTCATTAATCTAAGAAGTATATAAAAAAGTTTAAATATCATTTATATATAATTAATATACGAAGTATAGAAATCGAAATATTAAACATGTAAATGGTATCTGAAACAGCATCAAAACAACGTATAACGGATAAGGCCATAAAAAAGAAGAGAGTTCTCTCTCGATATAAATTATTTATTATAATCTTATTAATGTTTTGATAAGATATTCTATCCTCCTTCAATCGGTGAAAAACTTAAATGTATAACGCAATGAAAAAGGAGGAACAATTTTTTTACACCTCCCACCTTCTGACGACAGAGACACACGAGAAGAGTGAAAATGGGCGATGTATTTAGTCTACTAAAAGTTTTAATAAATTTTTTTAGGCCAAAACAAGTCTATCATTATTTTTCTTTATAAATCCCATTTTTGAAAATAAGAATTAAATATACCCTAATAATAATTAAAATTTATATAAAAATAATAATAGAAAAATTCAATGATTGTCTGTAGATTTTCTTAAGTAAATAATCAAAAAGATCGGTCAAAAGTCAAATCAGACAGTAAAAGATATTTATGGTAGTTTTATGGAAAATAAATCCAGAATTCGTTACTAGTTTTATTTTAATAAAAATTACTTCAATTATTTATTTAAGGATTAAGAAGCTTGGCATTTCAACGATGGACTGGAAAGGATATTCCTCCCAAATATTAAATTTATTAAAAGCAAAGGGATGAATAATAATAATTATATAAATATAGCATATGCTAATATTATATATATGAGACTGAAAGACAAAAAAATAGCTAAAGAATGATATTAAATATTAGATAAAATTACAATTTGGCCACTACATACATACACTAGAGTTTGTTTTAATCATTTTTTTTCTATTTTTATAATATCACGTGATTAATAAATTTCTCCTTGAAAATTTATCTCCAATTTGTTATTTAGAAGTAATTTCAATTCCAAATAGTATAAAATTTAGAATACCAAATAAACGAAATGATAATGAAGGAGTTGTGTGTGTGTTTATTTAGAAGAATTCGCAAAGGAGAGAGAAGAGTGGAGGGGGAAATGAAAGTGAAAAGTTATATCAATGTTTAGGTATATATACTTGTGTGTGTTTTTGCGAGACCTTGGTGCGGGACAAGGGAATGAATAGGCAGGCAGCCAGCCAGGATCCAGGGGAGGGTCCCATAGGACTCTCTTTCTATGTAGTTGTGTGTTTGCACTGGAATGGGATGGGATGGGATGGGAGCGGTTACATTATTATTATGACGACAGACACAGGGGTGGAGGTGTCGGTTTAATACAAGTCAAATACATATGGAGAGAGCCATTGTCCATCGCCTTTCAAATAATGATTAAGCCGGACCTAAAGGCTCAATGTCTGTTCGTCCGTCTGTCTACCTATCAAGTCATTTTACAAATAACAACACCCTCCCTATTTAACCAGGACTATTATTTTATTATTGTTATTTTTTATTCATTAATAAATTCTTCAAAGCATATATTAAGTATCGGAAGAATAAATTTCCCTCAAATTACTAAAAAATATAGTAAGTAAATATATAAACCGCCGTTAGTAGTGTTGATGTAGTTAGTTGCACACCAAAACAACGAAGATTCGAATTTAAGTTGCATTAAATTTTTTTCTTTTGTTTATAAATAATGATTAGGTAGAAGGATTAGAAGTGAAATTTCTTTAAAAGTATCATTTACACTGATTTTCAGTTCATTATCCATCTGCAAATGAGAGGAATAAAAAACTCACAATGCAATATAATTCATAATCATTTGACCAATTTTTTAATTTATACCTCAATCAAAAATTTATTTTGCGCTTCTCTACTAGTCGAGAGATAAATAGATAAACTCCAAGAAATAAACAAAATTTTTTTTCAGATTAATTTTATTACTATTTTTTTTTTAAGTCTCTTCGGCATCGTGGGCCATATAGACTTTTAAACAATACATGCATATAATACTTATTAGGATACAGATTATTCAGACATATTTATCCAAATGATTTAAATAAATTTTCATCGGAATGCCTGGGATCCGAACCCACACCACTTGGCTTAGTTTATTAATATTGACAATATGATTATCTTAAACCATAATGCCTCGGGGGAGGGAGGATTTTAATTACTTATTTTTGTAATAATTAAAAAAAATTTTTTTTATTAAATTTCACAAGTGGCCTGTCCCTTGCAGAGCTAGAGGTCTGGGTTCACGTACCAGTGGTTTGCTTCCCGTCCTGAACGACAAAAATTTATTTATATTATATTGACTACCAATTGGTATAAATAAATAAGGGCGGAATCTAACTGGCCACAGATGTCGATAAAGACTTAAAAATAAAAAATAAAAATTCACAAGTAGTTTATTTGTTAAAAATTAACATTTTAATTAAAGTTTTTTTTTTTTTTAATCGCATGTTGTATACGACCCAGATCTAGCCAGACACTGTTTAGAAGCTTAACTAGTTTTATGTTAGATGTAGGTATGTTGATAAAACTTCAATGATAATCTAAAAAAGATGGAAAATGATTAGACTTTATGGAAATGAAGATAAAACTAAATAGATTTGGTATTGTGAATAAAATCGCATTTAATTGATAAATTTTAAAGCAATTATTCCATTTAGTTCTACAGCAAAATAATTAATTTTTACAAGCTTCAACTAGATAATAAGTGTATAAATAAATCTAAAAAGATAATTAAAGAAAATTAATCTCTCGTACTTATTTGATAGTTAATTTCTGGTAAAGTTATTAGACTTTTAACTGCTTGCAGTCCGACACCAATCAAGGCCAGGCATTAAACAAAATAAAGTTAATTTTTATCGATATTTATATTTATATGCCTAGTAATAATTAAAAAAGTCAAAGAATCCCTAATAATAATATATTAATTTACAACCCCTAAGAGCGTTGCTAGGATTCATTAGATATTGGGATATTGATATTTTTCCAACACTCAAGATTCTACCATTTTTTCTTTCTTTTGAAGTATTTTAAGATTTTTGTCACTTTCGCATATTCGCGCTCAGCCCTTCTATCCTCCTCCAAAATCAAAGAAAATTGCAAAAAAAAAAAATACAAAATAAAAATAAGGAAAACAGATGGAAAAATATTTAAAGTTTATTAAAATTAAAAATTAAAAAAAAATAAATAATCTCTTCATGAGAACTCTGCAAATAAAAATCCTGGCTATTAGCTTACTTCATAAGTTAATATTCATTTTTTTTTTATAGAAATTTAATGAATGCAATTATTATACCGAAACGTTGGCAAACACATTGGTTTAAGAAAGGCAGAAAGATGAATTATTTTTAATATGTTTAATTTAAATTGATTTATCCTCCAGACTTATTTTTTATGAATAGAAATAATAAAACAATTTTATTTAGTATTTAAAAGCTTAGTATTATACATTTTTTTTTTTAATCAAAGAATAATAATGTCCTTGTAAAGTGGAGACATTTTTTCTTTTAAATTTCAAATCCTTATTCCTAAATTGAATAATAAATCAATTAAATCCAAATGATTATTAATAAAAAAATGAATCATCATTCATTTTAATAAGGTTAATTAAGCGATAACTTTTATCTTTACATTTATTTATATTTCAATATACTATACTATAAATATATAAACAATATAAATCAGTTGTAGTGGTTTCAATTAAAGTTAACACAATGAAAAAAAAATCGTGAGTTGTTAAAAAGAAACGAAAGACAAAATAAACTTCCGATTGAAAGTTAAAGATCCAAAGAGAAGAGGGAGAAACCAAGAAATTCACTGGGTGATTAATTGTACTGGATGCTGTTTCGACATGGACCAAAAAGCATGACAAATAATATTAATTTTTATGAATTAAGAAGATAAAGTACGGAAATATTGTTTTTTTAAATAAGGAACATACAATCCGTGTTAAAAGAATTTGGTCACACCTTGAAGGCATTAATTACTATTCTTTATTAATTATTATATTTTTTTATTTGTAAATTTTGAATAGATGAAATAAATTTTCATTGTTTTTTTGATACATCCGTATTATTATGACCTTGTTTAAGTTATTAATTTTTTGTTAAAAATTTTTTAATTTATTTATTTAAAGGAAAAAAAACAATATTTACGTTTCGAGGAATTCATTCTCTTCATCATCATCAATCAACATGTTTCAAAGAAGAAAAAAAAAAAAAAAAAGGTTTATTTATTCATATAAATATACCCTGTTCCAAAAGTTGTTAAAAATATAGAAAAAAAAAATTTCGATCAAATGTGTTTTATATTGAATTGTTAATATAATAAAATAAAAAATTCAATTTTATTTAAATCAAATTAAATTCAATAGATCGCGATCACTATTTATTCCAAATCGAATTCCAAAGGAAGTATTCAAGAGTAACATGTTTCGCTTGTAGTGTGAAAATACATATAAATAGATGATAGTTAAAAGGAATATATGAAAGCAAGAGGATTTATGAAAAACACGGTCTGTTCGTGTGCAATTAGCTTGAAGGTAGTCCGAAACACAGTCTCATGTAGTTGCCAAAACTGCAGTCTGTTTTATGTCCCTTTCCAATGGATAACCTCTGCCTACTTTACTTTATTTTCAATTCTTTAACTCCTTCCAGTCAAATCTATATTTCTATTCCTAGTTAATTCTAAATATATTTTTCACTCATCTCTTTTTATCCATTTTAAGGTAATCCCATAATAAAATTGCAAAAGTTATTTCCAATTTTGACCATTTAGCGAAAATGAAGAATTTATTCATAGAAAATAAATAAGTGATAATGAACACTAGCAAGTGATAAGAATAAATTTTTTTACAATTTAGATACAAATACAATATATTTATTGTTTGACGATTAAATGGCCGAAAAAACAAAAACCTTAACCTTTTATTTATATTACCCAAAAATATATAATCACTATATAAAATGATACTTGATTACTTCAATAGACCTTTTATAATCATTATTAAAATTGTTCGCGAATCAAAACCTTCGGATAGCATATCATATGGACACCATTTAAATGTTGAGCAGATGAATGTTTTCATACATTTTAAAATTTATTTTTTTGACACGATAGTCTTAAAAATAACAAATTTTTTTCTTCTCGTAGAATTCTAGATTAATATAAATAAAACTTTATTTTTCCAATTCAAATGAAAAAATATATTCATATTAATTGAATAAAAACTAAAACTAAAATAGTTGCATAATGTTGAAAAATTTCCTTATAATTTATATGAGATAATAATTATTATTAATTTGATGTCAAATTCAACATTCCAATATATCATATCTATAAAAAAAATTATTCCCTATTACTAAAGAATAAATTCCAAAAAATATAATTTAGGTTGCCTATTTTGCAGCAACCAAACTAGAATTAATTTCTGCAAATAATATCAACCAGGAATGTTTGCAGGATAATAGAGATAGAAAAAAAAGAAATGCTTTTAAAAATTTACAACTTTCTTATATCCCATTTGAACATTTCCTTTCCAAAAACTTTTTGATACTTAAATAAAATATTGAATTGAAAATCTTAAAAAAAATTTTTTTTGCCTAAAATAAAGTCAATAACTTATTTTTTAATCTTCCGGTATCAAAAACTATATAGACTCTGTGGATAAATTATCTACATAAATATTTTACCACGGAGTACATAATTAGTTCATTTTTACTTACTGGAAGGTAGGCACCCAAATAAGCAACTCATTAAGAATGAATTGCTCTAGTCTGGTCCATACTTACTCAATTGTTAATCTAAGGACATTTAATTAATTCATTAGTGAGTGGGTCATTTGGGTTGCCTTCCAGCAACCAAAATAGAATTTCAATAGTCCATGATTAAATTAATTAATCTATTTTAAATATATTTTATTGCTAATCAAAAACCCTTGGAAGAAGAGCTTGTTTCTATTCCAAGAAGAAGAATGTTTATTTATTTTGAATGAATATTAATATTATTAAACATTTACTTTTCATTTCATTTTTAAAAAAACGTATAATAATAAAGTATTCATTATTTATTTATTTTTTAAAACAAAAATTGGTCTATTATCATTTAATTTAAAAAAGTTATTTTTTTTTTTTTTATTAATTCCTAGAATCAATGAAAAGGGCAATTATAAGAATCATATTTAAAATGATTGACTTACTGGGAACTCACTATGCTATGTTATTTATACAAAAAGAGAGTGAAAGTTGGTAACATTCCATCATTTTGAATCTTGTTAAAATGTGATTGGCATTATTTATGTTTTATATTGAAAAAAGGAAGTTATTTCATATACATCAAAATCCTTTATTATAAAAATAAATAAATAATAAAAATTCTACTTTATGTCATCGTAGCAATTTTTATTGCCAGAAATGAAGATTGCAAAATTTTAAACTTTAGTTATATTAAATTTTTTATAAGCCTTCCTAATAATAATAAGTAAATGACAATATATTGTTTCCTATTAAAGAATGGAGAAACAATTATTTTAATGTAAAAGTTCAATTTTAAAAAGTAAAATCATCTTAATGATCTTAATTATTATATATAAACTATGTATACATAGAATATAGCCCCCTTCCCTAACCCCAAAAGACTTTTTTCATACTTATAAATAAAGTATTTATAGGGAAAACTTGACATTTCAGAGGGGCATACCTATATTACGAGATATATTAATTCGATTCGATTTAATTAAAGTTAAAATTCAAATAAAATCGATTATAGTAAAGAGAAAAAATTTATATTATTAATAAATAAATAAGTCCCTGTCCCTTGATAAAAGTCTCGTCTTACGGGTCAGGTTCATTTCCCGTCCTAAGCGACAAAAATTTATTTTAATTGTTTGGCTACTAATTAATTTAAATAAATAAGGACCAAGTCTAAATGGCCTAAGATGCTGAAAAAGACACACATATATATATATATATATATATTCATGATTAAAGAAAATGTTTTCTTATTTTTTCTTATTTTAGAAATTTTTTTATTATCATATAAAAATAAATTTATCTTAAATAAAAAAATGAGAAGAGTACAGGTATTCAAATTTTAAGAAACAATTAATTTTGTTTAATTTTTTTTTATTTTTTGTCTTTTTTACGGCATCTAAGGCCATTTAGACTCCGTCCTTATTTATTTAAATTAATTAGTAACCAATACAATTTAAATAAATTTTTGTCACTTAGGACGGGAAGTGAACCACTGACCTTTGGTGAAGCCAGACCTCTAACTTTGCATCAAGGGTCAGGGCTGTTTTTTTTTTTTTTTTTTTTTTTTAAGTCTTTTCGGCATCTGAGGCCATATAGACTTTTAAACGATATTATGTTTTGTTTAATTATATTGATTTTAAATGTGATTGTTAAGTTGTATTGTAAGTAGGCATTGTTGTCATGTTATTGTTAGTATTTTCTTTGATTGTTTAAGGAGAAAATGAATCAGATGTCAAAATGGATTTCATTTCTAAAATATTACTTATATTAATTTTATGAGAATTAGCCAATTCAATTTAATGATATAAAATATTTTTAAAAATTCATCCAGCGATTCATAAAATCTTTCTTAGAATCACTACATTATTTTCAGGGTTCGGAAAAAAAAATATTGAGTTGATCAGATGCCAAATTGATAAAGACCTAGTAAACAAATAATAAAGAAATTTGAACTTTTATTATTATAATTTATTGAATAATAAAAAATTTCGTGTTTATACAAATCTTCATTTATAATATTTTTCCCTAAAATGAGAATGTGAAGAGATTCATAGAGAAAGGAGAGAATATTAGTTTATAAAATAATTAAATGTTAAAAGGGAAAGTGAAGCAGTATTTTGAGAAAAAAAATTTCAAAAGTGCCCACCTTGGCTTCTGATCGGATGAAATAATCAATCATTGTATGTTTGATTATTTATTGAATGTGATTGTTGAATATCTATTTTAGGCGTTGTTGCCATTTTTAAGCATTGTTGACATGTTTAAAAAATTTTGCTTATTATTTACCATTAACGTGGATGTGATGTTGTCTGAAGAGATGTTGATACTGAGACCAACGCGAGGATGTAGAATCCTCAGCAGCAACAAGCGTTTGTAGTTGATGCAATTGCGAAAAGGTGGGATGCGCGGGCGGTTGTAGCGGCGCTAGCTGAGGTGCCAGCGCCGGTGCATGCTGGTGGAAGTCCATGTTAACAACAATAACAACAACAACACTATATACACTTGATGTCTGTGATCCTGTCAGGTGAGCCTGGGCATTGAGTGGACCGCGTGGCAAGCCACAGGTGACTGACAGGTGAACACGTTGAGCTGCGCCGCCGGCCCAGTCGCCACTGGCGTGCTTAGCCGACCGCCAGGACTTTCCCCGCCGCTCGCAGCGACTCACAGCGGCCGGGCTTGTCAACTACATTCGCGGCTTTCCAAACCCCTCCAATAAGTTATGTCGTCAACAATGGTTGTTTTATTATTAATTAAAAATAATAAATTATCATACGTACTAAATATTTAAAATATTTTTTTTTCTTATTGAAAATAACATTTATTTTTGTTGTTTCTTTAGAACTGAGCACACTGAGGAAATGCAAAAATCCCGTCTGCTTATATTTCTTTGGGATTTGGCTGCACTGCACAAATTCGTCCCAAATCACGTTACTCTATAGGAATATAAAGGGACGCATCTCAGCGATTTTGGCAATACGAAGTAAATCGATCCATTTTAAAGAAGTTTTATTTTATAATATCTATATGATGAAAATATTGTTAAGTATATTAAAATAAATAGTAAAATAATAATATCAATACAGAGAAGGAACAATATGGAAACCAAAAAAGTTTTAGATGGGATTTATTATAAAAACTTTTCAATTTATTTCCACGAATTTGTTCACGCTTGTAGAATTTTGCTCTAAATATAATAATTATTATTGTGTTTTTAATTCAAGCAAGAAAAGTTATTCAACTAAATTAAACCTATTGATGAATTTCTTGGAATTTTCTACAAGAATTATTCTTTATCATTTAAATTAACTACATCAACATGGTTAATATTATGGACATAAAGCTAGGCATATGAAAATAAATCAAAATATACTATATAAGAAAAAAATAGGCAACGAAGTTACATCTCTTTCCTTCACATTTCAGCCATAGCTAATCATATCCTATAATATAAGATGGGGCCGCTCTACAACACTATCGAGTATGCAAGTCGTTTATTTTTAGGTAATATTGTCTTATAATTAAATGAATTTAAATAAAAGTCACAAGATTATATAAAATTTCAAAAAGATTTCTCTCCATGATGACAAATGTTAATTATCTTATAATCTTATACCTAATTCTTCTTTTTTTTTTTTTTTTAGAATAAATCCGCTCCCTTTTAACGAATTATTATGATTGTTTCAGGGCTGAAGAAAAACATCTTAATTATTATCACCGAATGTTGAGAAAATCGTGATGGGCGATAAATAATGGAGGCCTTTTTTTACCGATGCGCTTCAAATTTTAATATCTTCTTAGACACTTCTAAGGATATAAGTTTCGTCCTTTTTCAATGATTGTTTCCAAAGATGTAAGCCAAAATAAAAGCTATACAGACCCTTTACTATTATACTGGTATATATATATATATAATAGTACGGGAAAGTAAAAATATCAAGATCAACAAATAAGTCTCTATTTAGTAACTACTTACAGTATGACAAATTTTCACACCAACGGTGCTGGATTCGTGGTTTTAATTTATAAATGTAACTGTGCGTAAACGGGCCTAATGAAGCGGAGAAAATAATAAATTGAAGAGTTAGTTCTGGTAACTCGTTGTCCACGGATGCACTAAATCTCTCTGAGTCAAGTCATTTCAATATTATTATTATTAAAAGAAAATGTATATCCTGATAAAACTATTCATCACCTGATGATTATCTCTCATCACCCCCACTCTAATAACACCACTTAAGCATTGTGATCAAAATAAAGTAAAAATTTTTTTGAAAATGATATGTATTTCTTTACGTATATTATTACTACATATCAATAAGTATAAAAAGGCATGTATTCCTGAGATTTAATCTCTCAAAGAAAAATTTCCAATCTTAATTTAAAAAATCACAAATATAAATATAAATAATAAATATAAAGTTAAAATTAAAAGAAAACATATTGAAGAGTTTGTCTTTGTACTTGTCCTGTAAAGTTTGGTTAAATAGCTAGTTGTTAATATAATTATAAGTGGCTAAATTATTTTAATTTTAAAATAGCTTTATAAGAAAAAAGCTAATTTAAAAATAATAAATGCTATGAAATTCTAAGATAAGTATCTTTTATAAATAAATAAGGATTAAACTTAAAGAAAGAGATGGGTTTTAGTAGTTAATAGAGTGTATTCTTGGATGGGTGACTTCAAACAGAAAAAAAATTTAAATATGTCAAGGACGTCGAAAGACATAGATGTATAAAAATAAAATTTTCAGTATTTCTCACGAGGTTTATGGAAAATTTCAAAGACAAGTTGTCTAAATTAAAATAAATACCAGAGAGTTTGTAAGGTTTTTCATTCATTATTAACAACAATTTTTTTTATACTCTAAAAAATTGTTCCATTTCCATTTCAAATAAATTTTCTAGTTTCCATATTTTAATTACCCTACTGACTCAATTTTCTCTACGTTCTCAAAAAATATCTAAGAGTTTTTAAAAAATAATTTTATTTTATCGGCCTATAATCTGACTATCTGGAAGTCGAAGAAAAAAATATTTTTCAAAAATTTTTTGGATTGTTAATTTACATCTTAATGTTTATAAAAATAAGAACTAAAATATAAAATAAGAGAATTTTTTTGCTGGCTAATCTGTTTTTTCAGCGGCGATTAAAAATATTCGGCTTATCCTATATTTCTAATTTAAAATAGCCTTGGATAACAAGTAGAAAAATTTGTTGACAATCCCGCCATGAATCCAGAGGTCCTCTCATAAAGTTATCCCTACTAATTTGAAAAAATGCCCAATTAATGGATTAAACATAGAAAGGTCATTTTATTAACTCAAGAAAAAATTTATCAATGAGAAAGGATAATATTTATTATACTCGTATGAAAAGTAAAAAGAAGGGAGGGAAGCGGATTAGTTCAAACAGAACAAGATGAATGGAGGAGGAACAAAGAGGAGAAAAAAAGTTCTTCCTCAAGGATAGAGGGGCCAGAACTCCTCCCCAATGGGTCCCCACATGACATAGCTCAATTGGGAGAGCCTGGCCAAGCAATTCAATTAGGAGTGAGGAGTGGGGGACACACATCATTAGCAATTGCATTTGAAAATATTCAATCTCATTTCACGGTCGTCGTCGAAGGAGAATGATTTATATTTGAAGGGAAATCATAATAGATACATTAAATATAATGTTGTTGTTGTTATAGTTGTGATGAAAGAAAACGAATGGGGATTTCTTAATTAGAGGGTCATAAATAAATTTTCATTAAAACAAAACACGAGAAAAAGAGGGAGAGAGAAAGAGAGAAAAAGTAAAGAGCAACAAGTGGAAAGACCTGCTTTAAATTCGATAATACTTGTGAAAAGAAGTACTTAATTAATGACGAGGTTGCCCTATACTTTAGAGGAGAGGTAGAGGTCTCGCTTCAATTTAAAAAGATTAGTGGTTCGCTTCCTTCTAAGCGATAAATTTTATTCATATTATATTAGCCACTAATTAATATAAATAATTAGCCTAGTTTGGAGAAAAATATTTAAAAAATGGACATGAAGATTTCGAAATATTTTATTATCAATAACTAAGTTATTCTAACAATATATTAATATATTGTGACCCAAATTTTTTTTAGAAGATTCAATATTATGCAATTTTATACTAGTTACTATTTTCCCCTTAAGATTATGTTTTTTTATCAACTGAGAAGTGGGTTTGGTTCCAGCTCAAAATATTTTTAAATAAATTTCATACCAATTCATATAATTTCCTGATTGACAGGAATGCAAAATAAAATAAAATATTTTTTTTTTTGGTAATTAGGACCTATAAACATAACAGGTTTATTTATTTTTTAATTATATTTTTGAAATATAATTTAAAAAAAAAAAATTTAAC
>JAAAKE020131003.1:0-14378 GCA_010014785.2 Anisolabis maritima | reverse complement strand
ATATATATATATATATATATATATATATATATACAGGGCCGGCCCGAGGGTTTTTGACACCCTAGTCGAATTTTAAGTTCATCCTTTCTAATTAATTAATTATAAATATTAATAATAAAAAATTGCATAAAAATGAAATAAAATAATTACGTTTTACCTATGTTATCTCTGGCGCCCTAGGCCAGTGTCTAATTCGCCTAATGAACAGGCTGGCCCTGTAGGTATATAACACATCACTCAATATGTCCCGAGGCTGACACATAGATGGTGCCTCTAATGAAAATTCTATATGATTTTTAGAAAGTACCAACCTTCAAACGATATGTGTCAAAATTCCATGACAATCCGACCATTAGTTTACAAGTTACAATGATTTTAGTGACGCTACTTTTATTATTTTATAAAGAATGGAAAAAAAGGAATTTCGTTTGTTGATTAAACTGTTTCTTGATAGGAAAAAATACCGTTCAAGCAAAGCAATGGCTTAATAAGTGTTATGGGGACTCTGCTCCATCGAAAGCAACCGTCGAATGTTAGTTTACTGAGTTTAAACGTGGCCGTACAAACAGCGATGATGCTGAACGGTCGTTCTGGTCGTTCGAATTCGGTAGTTATTCCAGAAAACAAAAAAATGCACAAAATCGTTTTGGAAGACAGTAAAGTGAAGTTGCATGAGATAGCCGGCACCTTAAAGATATCAGAAGGCAGTATATACACTATTTTGCATGAACATTTGTCCATGAGAAAGCTGTGCCGCGCTTGGTCACAGTGGACCAAAAACAGCAACGCGTCGATGATTCAGAGCGCTGTTTGGAGCTGATTAACCGTAATAAACAGGATTTTTTGCATCGGTATGTGACAATGGATGAAACATGAATCCTCCACTACATTCCGAAATCAAATCGTCAGTCAGCTGAGTGGACAGAAGCCGATGAAAGCCGTCCGAAGCGACCAAAAACACAAAAGTCGGCCGGTAAGTTTTTGTCCTCCGTATTTTGGATGGGATACGCAAGGTATTTTATTCGTCGACTATCTTGAGAAAGGAAAGACCATCATCAGCGAATATTACATGGCATTATTGGTGCGTTTGAAGGAAGAAATTGCGAAAAAACTCAAATGTAAAAGAAAAAAGTGCTCTTTCACCAAGACAATGCACCGTGTTACGATGGCAAAATTGCACGAATTGAAGTTCGAATTGCTTCCCCGTCCACCGTATTCTCCAGATCTGGCTCCCAGCGACCTGTTCGCAGATCTCAAAAAAATGCTCCAGGGAAAGAGATTTGCGTCAAATGCTCAAGTCATAGTCGCAACAAGCGCCTATTTTGAGTAAAGATAAATTGTTCTTCAAAAAGGCATTGAAATATTAGAGAAGCGTTGGAATGAATGTATCTCTCTTGAAGGAGACTATGTTGATGAATAAAGTCGAATTTTGCAAAAAAATGTTTTTTTTAGTAGTTAGCCTCGGGACTTATTAGTGTTATATCTTTTAAAAATAAATATGGCCCAAAAGACAAAAAAAATGTATATAAACAATTGTTCAAAATAATTTATTTTGATAATAAAATGATCTTAAAATAAATATTATTCATTTTGAATCTTTTGAATTAAAACATTTTAATTTATCTCATTTTTATTATCAATTATTTATTGCTCTTTAAATAAATATTTTTTCTTGATTTCTAAATTATTAAAAATTATTCACTGATAGTATCACCGTAAATATTGTATCAGTCTGATACAATATATTTTAAGTTATAAATGTATTTTTGTCTCTAATATATTTTTTGATAACATTTCTTTATTCATAATTTAATTTTATGCAAATATTCAAGTATTTGATTAAACACTTTTATCAGTTAATTTTATTAGCCTTTCTTTTCTAATAAAGATATACAATAATAAAAAAATGAGACTTTTAAATTAGAATAAATAATTCATTTTCTTAAACAAAATCTCCCTCTTCTAAAGTAGTAAGATGCAAAGAATCTTAGACATTGAAGCTCTTAAATCCAAATAATTATAGTATCATTATCAACTTGTAAAATTGTTTAATTGTATTCTATGTATTTTTTAAGATTTTATTATTTTTCAGTTTTGGAATACTTAAGACCATCGAAACGCACCCTCGGCTTAAACTTAATTATTGGTGTGTTCTATACAATGGGTTGTCTCTCTGTTCCCTGGCTTGCTGCTTCTATCGGACATTGGCGACAATTTCTTATAATAGTCTCCATTCCTATGGCACTCGTGCCCATTTGCTATGTACTTGTTCCTGAATCTGCTCAATGGCTTATTAGTAAAGGACGTGTTGAGGAAGCAATTCGATGTTTTACTAAAGTAGCGAAAATGAATGGAAAACATCTTTCAGCACAAGCAATTGATCAATTCAAGGTAAATAAAAATAAGAGAGATTTAAACATTATACACTAAACAGGTTAAAAAAGAAAAATTAATTTTTTTTTTTTTAGGAATATGCCTCAAAAATCCAATCAAATAAATCTTCTAATATCATAGGATTATTTAAAACTCCCCGTTTAAGAAGAAAATTTCTTATACTAATTTTCAAATCGTAAGTTATTTTAAATTATTTTTTTCTTCGGAAATTACCAACTGTCATTGGACTTTCAAATATGGCAATTTATAAATAAATATTACATTAAATTTAGTATATCTTTATGGCTTCAGGTGATTAAAGGACAAAAAATATTCTACTAAAATCAATTTAAGACAATTTATTCCAGAGAAGACAGAGTCATAAACTTTTATTACTTTATTTACTTTTTTCTTTTATTTTCAATTACGTATTTTCAAATTTGTTAAGATCATAATTTCGCTTGCAAATAAACACCAACTTTTTCAAATTAGTAATTAAAGGATACAACAAAATTTTGTATTACATATCAATACAAGGTTTCTAGCTCTCCTAATTTTTTTTCAAGTTTATCGGAATGTATTCTCAACTGCAGATTAATGGCCTCTATCCGAATGGAAAAAATACTCAGATCAAATTACGATTCGACCCCTAATTACGTCGGTAAGGTTAGATGACGTTGTGCTAATTTTTAGGGCTTTAAATTTTTTAGAAAACTTCGCAAAATCTCTACTCAGTCTTTTTTTTCTTATTAGACAAAGAGCCGACGATCGCATATAGAGTTTCTGACCCCGATTATCAATCAATAAAATAGCAAAAAAGAAAAAAACCTTTTTAATTTTTGAATTATCTTTATTTACCTTATTTTTTACAGTTGATTAATTTTATCTAAATTATATACTTTTTCTTTCGCCTTGGAATTTGTTTGTCTCTTTGGTTTCTGAATCTATAGGCTTAAACAATTTATAAATATATTGTTATTGGCTACTTAATTACTCATTTACAGAGCCGTTTGACGGTTTTTCTAAACATCAAGGTAAAGGGAGCTAAGAATATCATCTGAGTTTATAATTGAAAATTTGGATATACATGGGGAAATGCTAAAAAAAATATATTCCTATAAAAAATCACATTATTTTAATTTAGAAACAATTATAATATTTTAATAATATCCATTATTTTTATTCAATGTTTGTATATTTTTGAATGCAATTTCACATTTAATATTTTGCACATGGTCTGAAGATGCTTTAAGATCTTTAATTAGAATTCACCTTGAATTACTTATCATCACAAATGTTTTTTTTTTTATTAGAATTTTGTTTATTTTTAAAATGATGTAAGGCTTTTTCTTATTAAATCCACATTTATTAATTTAAATATATAAAATAAATTAAAGGCTTCTAAAAGCTATGTGAGTTAAAGCAGGTGTAAAATCCGGTTTAAAAGATGTAATTAATAATATTATATAAAATAATAGGAACTTTTCCACCATTTTAAGCTATCGTTAACTACTTGGAAATATTGTATAAGATGGCCTGTTTACAATCCTCGAGTATGTAAGTCGTGTTGTTTTTTTTTTTTCTGTATCTGAGGCCATATTGACTTGAAAGGATACACAATATATTTATTATGATTCTTGTCCGGCCCGAAAGCGGAAAATCCTAGTTCAAGTCAAGGGGGCGCGAACTAACTGTAATGCCCATTCAAACACAAACTTTCGCAAAATTGTTTTATCTTAAACGATATGTTGACTGGTTTGCACACTCGATGTTTGAATATCACCAACTATTTCAAACAAAACCCTATCAGAGTCGATACATTTTTTTTTTTAGTCTCCGACATCTGAGTCCATATAGACTTTAAACAATATACAATTTATATTAATTACAAATCCTATAATCCGGGCATATTTATTTATATCACACACCCCCTTATCAATATTGATCTGAAATAAAGATAATTTTAAAAATTGAGGGGTCAAACTTATTCAATTTTTTTTCTTGTCCCAAATTTTTTCTTCTGAAATTTTACCAGATATTTTTCTTTTCTTTAAATGTTTTACAAAACTATTCGTTTCTTTCTTCTGAATAATCGTCTATTAAAGGATAAAATATTTTCGAGGAAAGAAAATTTTCCCTTAAAAAGCTGTGAGAAGACAAAACTTCACTTTCTAGCTTAACATTCCCAAAGAGAGCCCCGTACATGACTATGACCGGCATTAGTAGACTTGAGATATTTGCTGTTTTGCTTTAAAATTTTACATACGTATATTTATTTTACTTAATTTCTTTTTTCTTGGATTTATTTTTAATTGACTTTTTCAGAATGGTCTTGACATTATGTTATGATGCTATTTCCCGGAATGTAAATGGTCTTAAGATGGATCCCTTTTTGATGTTCACCGTGACATCCACAGTGATGTTTCCATCTTGCCTAGTAATTTTGATACTTCAAGATCGCATCGGCAGAAAGGCCATGGCGAGCGCTTCTCTTTTACTCACTGGCATCTTTACTGCCATGGCAGGAACTATTCTTGCTCTCCGTGGTAGTCAACAAGGTTTTTTTTTATTTCAAATTTTATAAAATACTATAGATATTAGATCTAAACTCTAAGTAAATATTTAGAAAGCTACTTGAAAGCGATTAAGTTTTGGTATTTTTTTCACACCTCTGAATTTTCTTTTATCTAACTCCAATTTAAATATGTCTTATTCCTGATAAATCTATTTATCAAGAAAGAACACATATTTAAATTACTCCCTTTTTTTTATTAATTTATTTGCATTTATGAAAGGCCAGGAAAGTCTGGGAATAGGAAAAGGATTTAAAATTAAAATTAAAATTTTTTAAAGGAATTTTAATCGGGTTTTTATCTACCGAGATGTTACCTGGACAAGAACTAACCCAGGAGAACTTCGACTCTAGTCATCTATCAGCATCCGATAAGTTTTTTTCTATTTTAAACTCTTTCCCCAATACTCATTTTATAGTAAGCTAATCGCATAAATAATTATTTCTATCCATTCAACCTTTTGTCTTAGTGGAAATCGAATTTGAAAATTGGTTTTCATTTAACGGGATGAGAATACATGCTACCAGCGCTAATTGTTCTATAAAAATTTTTAAATAATTTATTTAATAATTAATGTAAAATTCTTTTATAAAAAATAAAAGGAATTTAAATTTGCCTCTCAAAAAAGGAATAATCTTATGAAGTTGTTTAATTTCTTTCTAAAAAATGATTTATTATATTAATTACCTTGTAATTTACCTATAAATTATTAACTAGTATTTCCAAAAGCTATTATAAATGCGTAAAAGATATTCCTTAAAGCACCTTAAAAGAAGGACATTTTTTCTTATAAAGTATTATATTATGATAGAATAAGGAAAGATGATTGATTATTTATGACATCTATAGTGACAATAATGGCACCTATTCTCAATGAAGATTATTGTGAAAGCTGTAATTCAAAAAAAAAATGTCCATAATTTTAAATTATCTTTTTTACATTAATTTTAATCACCATATAATTGAGTCAACATTTATTTTAATGTTTGTAAATTTTTTTGAGAATCATTTAATATAAATTTTAATATTTATTTGAATTGCAATTTAAATTTAAATTCTTATGAGTCATTCTATGGTTAAATCATTTCTAAAACAAACAATTTTATTTTTCAAAAAAAAAAAAAAATCAACCTTTTGATAATAATTTCCATTTATATATTCAAATCAATTCAAAAATTTTGTATTCTTGTAGCGAACAAGAAAATTAATATTTATTAGTTATCTTAATTTAATAAAATTGTTAAAGAAAGAAATTAAAATCCATAAAGGGATTTCGTTAGTAAAGAAATGCGTATTTTGCATTAAGATTAACCTTGAGTTCGTAAATCCGCCAGTTTGTCATACCCTAAGTCATAATTAATCCCAGAACGTTTGACTGATTTTTTCGTTCGATAGCTTATCTTATAGGGATAGTTCATTCTCTGAGACACTTACTTCTGAGCCCCAAAAATGGACAATACTATTTAATTTTATGCTTCTTTTTCCTTTTTTAATTCAATCTGAACATTAGGAATTTAAATGTGAGAGTGAGAGAGAGGAAGTCTCCCTTCCACAACCGGATGCTTGATCAAGAGAGAGGGGTAAAAACTGACAAAGATCAAAAGAAATAACATTCTTAAACTTGGCATTTCCTTTCATTTAACTTAGAAATGATATCTGATAAATTATTGTTCCTTCAAAAAGAAATACATTTTTCTAAAGTACATTAAATGTTTGTTTTTTTTTTTCATTCCATATCTGAGACCATTTAGATATTAACGATAAATTTTATAAAAATATTGATCGATAAACGTTATATGTCCATGTTTATTTAAATTAATTGATAATTATTTTAAATAAATTTAGGGCTAATCATGAAACAAGCGTCTTCTCCTTACTACAATGGAGATGGGCTATTTATTTATTAATTTATTTATATTTATAATTTAAAGAGACTGTGATTTTCCACATTTCTTTTGTAGAATTTAAGGAAATGTTTTTTTTTAAGAGATGGCAGCCAGAGCAGTATAATAAATACATCGGGTTTATTAAAACTCTTAGAGATTAGAGATAAGACGTTGTGATTAAGTTTATTGAGCCATCCTCAGTCATAAGGAATTATACACATGTGAATTTTAATTGTAGAAAAATTAACATATAATTAAACTAGGTGTCTCAATAATATGATCAAAAGCATTTAACAAATATTTACAAGATTTTTTACCTAATTAAACCTAGTTTAATCATATATTAATTCCCCCCCTCCCCTCCCCGTGGCCGAGAGGTTAAAGATATTGACATTGTCAATATTGGTAACCTTCAAAGCCAAGGAGTGGGGATTCGGATCGCAGGGAGTCCGAGGATAATTTATTTTAATCAATTAGATACCAATTAGTATAAATAAATATGCCTGGATTATAAATATTGTAATTAATATAAATTGTATATCGTTTAAAATCTATATGGCCTCAGATGTAAAAAAGTCTAAAAAAAAAAAGATTAATTTTTCTAAAAATTCACATGTGTACAATTGCCTATACTAAGGATGGCTCAAAAAACTTAGATCAAAACGTCTTTTCTCAAGGAGTTTTATTGAACCCGGTGTATTGGCTGCCATCTACATATCCCTATTACATTTAAAACATTTCTCTAAATTCTACAAAAGAAATGTGGAAAATCACATATATTTGAGTCTAATAATTTTGAATTTTTTTTAGATCAAGTACTAATGGCTATTCTCTCTTCTATGGGACGATTCGGCATTAATATCGCTTATAATTCGGGTGCACAATATGCAGCTGAACTGATTCCCACCGAGGTCCGAGGTCAAGGAGTTGCTTTTATCCATACAGTTGGATATTGTGCTATCTTCTTCAGTCCTTATGTCCTGTATTTGGTGAGTCATCATCGTCATCCAACTAACTTGTGCACTCATTTATTTCCTAAAGAGATAACCTTGAGGAAGGAAAAAAAAAAATTGTTATCTTTATAACCTGACATTACTATATAACTAGTTGCTAAGGTCTTCCTTATCCCGCTACCTATCGATCACCCTTATTTGCTTTTTAACTTTTAACCAGCATGCTTATTCCTTGGATTCCTTCCTGGATGTTATTTAAATATTTTCTTCGCTCTATCCCTTGGTCCAGAGTTAGAGGTCAGTAATTCGCTTCCCGTCCTGAGCGACAAAAATTTATTTATATTGGCTACCAATTAATGTAAATAAAGACGGAGTTTAAATAGCCTCAAATGCTGAAAAAGACAAAAAAAAAAAATATTTTCTTTAATATCTATTTATTAATTTCTTTAGCACCTTTATTTAATATTAGTTTTTTTTTAATTTTTACTTATTTTTAATTGATAATACAAATTCTGATTTGTTTGACCAATCTAAATGCGGACAGACAGATAACGAGTTTATTTATATTTTAATGTGGATATATCTGGAGATAAAAAATATAAGGGGACGAAAAAACTTAAAAAGATTTAAAACATATGATTCCAATGAACATCCCAACAATTTTTTTTTGAAATTATAGCTAAGGGAAGGTTTCGGTCCCCGGGTGATGAGCAAATACTTGACTGATTTTGTGAGCACTAAGTGTGAAATTGCTTTTTCCAGACTCCGGGCTTGGAAGAACCGAACATTTATGGGTTATTTTTTTTTGTATCGAGGACAGTCCCAAAAAAAGTCACATAATTTTGAGACCGGAAAAATTGAACCAAGACGAAAAAATATGTATATTCAGAAGGTGTCCTAACTGCTCTGAGATCAAATTACTTTTCTTGTAAATACTCGGAGACTTTGCTATAACCTTAAACAACACCTTACAAAACATCTATCAGAGCTTATTTTTAAGTAAAATAAAACAAAAAATCCGTGTTTTTTTTGAAATGAAATTCAAGCCTTAATTAAATTAGAATAAAATGAACACAGCGAGTAAATTTATACATCATAGAAAAAGTTAATACCTGGTCACTTTTGTCTAGCGAAACACGCCAAAAACAAGTGAACTATGAAATCCATATTCAATATTTTGATAACAGAATACGTTTCCTTTCGACCGTTTTATTATTAATACGAGTATATCTATAAATTTTAAAATTTATTTTTTGATTAAAAATACAAAAATACAAAATAAAAGGAAAGAGGTGGAGGGGGAAACTCATGTGAATTTCACGATGTCAAGAAATATTTTCTCTAAGAATATATGTTATTGTTGATCATCATAATTAGGAAAGATGGATTGAAAAAAATATTTCTTTGAATATCCGGCAGACTTCTTTGCTTGAAAGAATTTCACCTTCTTTACAACCTTCACTTTGTTTGTAATAGTAATTTACAATGGTTTCTTTCAATATTTGATCTATTTTTTGTGAGGACTTTAAATATAGGCGTTTCTTTATGACCTTAATATATAAATATTTATATACATTAAAAATAATTTTCGCTTATTAAAACACAATTTCCATACTAATAAAAATGATTCAAAAAATTTAAATTTTATTAATACAAAATATGCTAAAAGAAATTGAAGAAGAAATATTCCTGCAATTTTTCTAACCCTACTCAGAACTAAAGGTACAAGTGTTTTTAAGTATACCTAGTACTTTTCTTAAAATAGCTTTAAAATTTATGTTCTCATCAAGGGCTTTCTTTAAGAACTACTTACCAGGAATGGATGCTACTTCCAGTAATATTGGTTTATTGAAAAAGTACTTAACTTCACTTTAATATTAAGATTAAATTCATTTAATTAGTAATGCAAAAACTTATTTGATTTGGCCCTTACTTACTTCCATTTCTTTTATTAAGTTCTGGTAGCAGAACTGTGTATATTATTTTATTTTTTTAGCTTATTTTGGAATAGTAAAGGGAAAGAATAGAAAATTGAAAAATTTTATTTTTTGCAATCTGGTCCCTTCATAAAAAAAAATAGTGAACCTCGACAAATATTTTAGGTTCCTACAATTTTTCATAATATATTTTTTTCTGAACCTAATTCGTTGGATGACGTCATAGAGATACAATCTAGTCATTAAGGTGAGAGGGAGAAAGAAAAGAATATTTATTATAATAAGAACTTTACATAATTTTTCAACAGATAACAAATTTTTATATAAAATCTGGAAAAAATGAATACAAATTATTTGTTAACATATAAAAAAAATTAGTGATAGCGAGAAATTAGCTCTTATTCATTCTATTTTTTTATTACTTATTCAATTTTTATTCATTTTGAATGGAAAATGTTTCCAACTCCCACGCACTGTTACTTTCTGACCTCACAAAAATACATTACCCTAGAAATCATACTTTTCAATGACAACTGCCTGGTCAAAAGCCGGACGGATGAATATTTTTTATACTTCCTAATAAATTTATCGCAATTCCAACTAGGTTAGGTCTTGCATTACTTTAATCCATTTGTGATTTATATATTCAATTGCACTAATTCATTGTCCCTGAATTTTCAAGGAAAACAATTTACGGACAATTTAATAAATTATTATTTTTAATACTTGATGAAGAGATATGGTTAAATATATATAATTAATCGATATCCGGTGTGAAATATATGTGCGGAAATGTGCATAATTTCTTTTTTTTTTTTTTTGTACTCTCCTCTATAATAGAAAAGCTTAGTATTCATGATTTTTAAAAAATCGAGATTTCATTTCACTCTCATGAAATCCCTTAATTCAAAAAAGGATATAGAAATTCATCTGTCTTTTTGTAGAAACGATAGGGTTAAAAAACATTAAAAGCAGTGGCGAAACAATAGGGCCAGCAGGTCCCGTTACGCGGGCGGATCCCTAGACAAGAGGAGTTTGATACATGATATTATTATTTATTTACCTTTATTATTCTTGTTATTTATTTTTTTAAGGGGGCCCTAAAAAATTCTGCCGTCTATTAGTTACACTACTGATTAAAAGATAAATAATATTTCAAAAATTTATAAGGTTTGAAAATTTTTCTTAATTATTATATTATTTAGAGGAGAAAAACAATAAATAATTTTTTTTTCTAATAAGGAAGGTGAGATTTTTTGGAGTCGACTACTGAACTCACTAATTGAATATATCCACTATTATGATGAAATTGGCCTGGCAGACAATTGACTTCAAATTTCGCTTGATTATGATATATCTTATGAAAATTGCTTATATTTTAGCTCAGATTCAAGCTAAAAGTTTACTCGAAAATATCTTTCTTTATCTCTTAAATTTTTGTTCGCACAAATCTTTGGTATAATAGAAATACTCTCTAGTATTATAACTAGAGCTGAGGTACTAAAAGTGCTGGATATTCACTTTTTTATACTTGTATTATTTAAAGTATTATTAAACCTAATTTACTAGAATTTCCAGCATAATTTCTATTGCTACAAATTGCTAAAAGTACTTCCTACTGGTTACGTGAAAAAGTACTTATTACTTTCAATACTCAACTACTTTTGGAAAATATTAGTTTTTAGTATTACAAGAAAAAAATTTGATACTTCTAGGATTTTGATAAAGTAAATAACAACAGTTCTGCTTCTAAGATCTAAATCACGATTTGAGTTCTAATCTGAAAATATATACTTTTCAAATTAATCTCTACTTTTTTAAAATCATTTATTAATCTATGAAGACTTTCATGGATTATTAAAAAGAAAATTTGCAATTTTCTCATGAAGAACTTCCATCATTTTAATATGTGAATAATAGATGCTTGACTTATTGGACTTAGGACTTTTAAAAGTAAGGCAACTCGGGGGAGTTTATAATGAAGGTCGACATTTTCATAGGATTTAATCTTTTAAAAGGCGCATTAAGGACGACAAATCTATTTATTTTTTTATTTGTATGTTATCATAATCATTGTCGTCGAACTGTCTGTGATAGAGTATTATATAAATGATATCATTATAAAGCAAGATAAACTTTTGCTTTATTTTCAATTAGATGTTTTTTTTCATTATTTATTTATTTGAAATTTTCTATTAATCACTAGAAAGCAATATATCTAATTAACATTTTTTTTAACTTTTAATAAGAGTAGAAATCTAAATTTTTAACTCGCCGGGGCAAAAAAAAGGTTGAATAAAAAATGGATAAAGAAAAAAATTTTCTTTCAAATGTTTTAAGAAAGGCTCCTCCTGAAAATTCTATTGCAGATTAGGCTTATTATAAGTCCGAAATTTGAAGGATGCACTGATGTTATTTGATTGATAGCTCTTTTTTTGTCCATATAATCATAAGCAATGATTTGAAAATAATCCGTATCCGGCCATATTTATTTAAATTAATCAGTAGCCATTTAAAAGAAATTTATTTATCTATTAAATCAATTTTGTAGCTCAGAATGGAAAACGGACCTCTGATCCTGATACTCCAAAGTCTCTGCTCCAATGGATAGATACAATTGATCTAATTAAAAGGCAATAAGTATAATTTGACCTTGGATGGACTTGGACGGTTTTAAGTCAGTGCACTTAGAGAATTACGATTTGGGCCCTTTGTACCTGTTTCTGGGGGTGAGATTATCTCCCACTTTTTTACCCCAGGAGGAGACTTTGGCAATGTTGAATAAATTTAGTGACGAGCGAGGCTCGATATCGAGTGGCGTTGCAATTTCAGATCTGTAATCCGTCTTAGCCACTCGTCTTATAATTTCCCCGTATTATCTTATAAATCTCTCTCACGGGTGTATATTTATTTCCTATTCAGTTACATTTAATTAACTTTTTTGTTACATAATTTACTCACATATATTTGCATAATTTATATGTAAAATTATAAATAAATTATTTTTTGAAAATCATCTTTAAACTAAGTAGTAATTATTATTAATTTAATTATAATAATTTAATTTTTAAATTAAGTTCAAGCCTTAAAAAAAATAATATTATCAAAAAAAAAAAAGCATATGATTATTATTTTTGTAATAGAAAGATTGCTCTAATTGAATTTCATACAATGAATGCTCTTCTCATAACTGATATCAGAGTTCTCTATGTTTTTGTTTATCATTTGTTTTGCTGATACCAAAACCGAGAAAGGCCAGAAGTCCGTCTGCTGACTTCATTATGGGATCTGTTTACCAACTAGTCTGTGTGAGAAGCACTCCAGATATAACCAGACACAAATCAACAGCTGAATGTCACGATACAATTAATCTTATTATCCCCAATTTATGTAAAAATTTAATTGACAAATATTTATATAACGTCTAATAGTTAATATTTATTCAAATATATGTTTCATCTTTTGAATTAAAAAAAAAATTGAATGAATGGTCATTTCGAGGAAAATTAGATTAAGTAAGCTAAAATAATTTAATTGTTTTTCAGACAAATTTATTACTTTTCCTGGCGTCACCACTCTAAGATGTTGTCCAAATTCTTATATTCAATTATTCTTTTCTTTTTGATTTGTTTTTTATTTGTCTTTCCGGCATCTGAGGCGATATAGACTTTAAATGATATACAATATACATATTGATTTTCAATAAATTTTATCCAGGCATATTTATAGGTTATCAATAATGACAAAGTCACAACTTCTTATCTCTCGGCCACGGATGGGAGCGTTCATTTATTTATGCATATGTTACATGGATATATAGGCCATTGTAAGGCTGATTAAAGTTCCAATTTTCTCCGTAGTTTAACTCAAATGCGGTTCAAATCCATCCTTTCCCTTAATATCTCTTGCGATAAAAAATTAGACTCATTAAGACTCTCCATAAGGGTTTAATTTAATTAATGGCGTTTGCGATTCATTGCTCCAGATTTGCTTTAAATTATACATGCGCTGTTTTTAGGGTAATAACTGCTCAGCAATGAATCTAAAACATCATAAATGTACTTGAAAAGGGGAACCCCCCCCCCCCCCCAAATTAAATCAATCCATCTAATTCAGTAAATTAGTAAATTAATTTTTAGCTAAAATAATAAATGATTATCATAAAGAAAATATTGGCTATTTCCATTTAAGCTTTATTTTTGCACATGATTCTAATCATTTACTTGATGTTTTCTATCTAGCTAGATCCAAATATTGGGCTCATTTTCAAATTTAGCATTCGGTATATGGACTGTAAAACCGAAACTTTAGCCGGTACTAAAATCAACAGTTTTTTATATGTTAGAAAAATT
Organism: Anisolabis maritima; assembly: GCA_010014785.2. Lineage (NCBI taxonomy): Eukaryota > Metazoa > Arthropoda > Insecta > Dermaptera > Anisolabididae > Anisolabis > Anisolabis maritima. The sequence goes on along the minus strand of JAAAKE020131003.1, from coordinate 304 downwards.
CTAGACGTATTAAACTCTCTCTGGCCTTGTGTGGGTGATCTCTTCTCATTATTGACCTTCATGGTATGCTACACTTTACGTCAATTTCAGATTAATAATAAATACATACTAGATATTGTTTTGAACTTTGTTGGTATTATATCATAGAAATTATCCTGAAAAAATTCATTTATTATTTTCATATAGAACCTACTAACGATTTATAATAATTTCTAGTCTAGTCTTCTAGTTTCTAGCTACTACTTCCTCTCCTTTATCCAGAGGAGGCCCATACTCAAAATTTTCCAGGAAGGCTTAGAAGCCT
>JAAAKE020130992.1:0-10673 GCA_010014785.2 Anisolabis maritima | reverse complement strand
TTTTTTTTTAAAGTTTTATCTCAAGGGAAAAATTGTGTTTGATAATTGAAAAAAATATTTTAATATTTAATAGGGCCGTTTGTTTTTGAAAACTACTTTTTTTTCGAATAAAATAACTAATTTAATTGATGATAATAATAAATAATTGAATACTAAATAGCTGCTTTAAGATCGAAAAAAAGAACAAAGAAGAACAAGAATTATTTAAAAACTCTTTATTTTGCAGATTTATGAATTCTCAAATGAAATAAAAACGAAGAAAAAAAAACGAAGTATAAAAAATGTATATAGATATATATATATATTTAACGCGTGAAATACGTGATCTATTTCTTGTTAATTTTTTTTATGCCAAGCAAATTTTAGTGGATGATACGTATGACGTAACAAAACGTAGGAAATGAGAAATAAGAAAATAAAAAGAATTTTATTAATGTATGTGAAAAAATGTAAGTACATGTTTGTATGTGAAAGTTTATGAATGTTTGTGTATGTGTGTGCGAGTGAGATTAAGAATGTTTTATTAATATATAATAAAAATGTGACTAAGGAAGGCCATAAACATAGCCTCTCGAGGCGATGAGCAGCCAAGTGAGTGCTCGCCAACAGCCACATCTAAAAGCAGATATGGGTGGCTTGGTCTGACCATTCCGAGGATTGTGTATACGCACTTTCCATTTAAAATATATACAAAATAAAAAAGCCCGCGTGTGCAAGTGGCTATGTTGGCAACCGTCCTAAGTTAATTTTTGACTCTATAGAGTGGATTATTTAAAAAATCAAAAATAAATAAAAAAATGTGTGATTCTCTAAATTGTTTTTACAAAAAATTCCTTTTTTTTTACATTTAATTATCATTTAACGATAATTAAAATAATTTTTCAAAAAAAAAAAATTATCATCATAGTTTACTAGTCGTCTTTAAAGGGAATAATTCGGATAAAAGAGAATCACATTAAATATTAATGAAATAACTATTCTGTAAAATTTCTTAGTATTTCTACTTCTTTTTACACAATACAATATTATTATTTTTAATAATCCTTCCGTTAATTTAAATAGATCAATATTATTACTCTCAAATGAATCTGGAACTTTTAGAAAAACAAAATTTCTAATTCATGGCAATCGTTCAGAAAAATTACCACAGTGACTTTTAATTCACTTATATTTCGTTTGACCTTTTAAAAAACGCCTCCATTTTCTCACTTATTTTCCCAAAACTTAATGAAAATAGGATCTTGTTGTTAAATTATTTAATTGCATTATGGTCAGATATACAATCTCAAACAAAGTTGGCTAGAAAAGAATTTTAATTTCGATTTGCAAACACAAAAACAAAAATTTTTGAGATTCTAAATACAAACCGATTTTAGAAGCATCTATCTGATTTAGTAACTGTAAATACTATTTTCCGAAAAGTCGATCGATTTAAGTATCAAAATTCTAGTTTTAACCTGCTAATCGATTCTAAATCCTTTTTAGAGTTGTGAGTGAATCAACAAATAAAAAAGTTCTAGTTTAACTACCCCCAGTTTAAGGACCTAAGGCTTTAAAGGGAGCCCCCCGATGAGGGAGGTTGGAAGACCGCCAGATAAGGAAAGGAGTCTGTCACAACAAATAAAGATAGAACAAAAATTTTGGAAAAATCCAAAAGTAGAGACGAGACTAAGAAAATATTGCCAAGATTCATTATAGTGCAATATAACCTATGTACAGTTTATAATCTAGATGACCTCGGCATTCGAAAAATCACTTGAAATTGAAAAAAAATTGCCTCCTTTACTCTCCACTCTCTTGTATATGCCTCTGCATTCACTGATACTTGAAAATGAATAAACATAATTTTTTAAGACATTTTCGGCGATATAGACTCTGTCCATATTTATTGGTATCTAATATAATTATATTTTAATTAATTATAATTAAAAAAAATTTTATAGATCAGGACGAGAACCAATGACCCTTAGATCACCAAGCAAGACCTCTGTTCTAAGGGACAGAGCAATTATAATTTAAATGATATCTTATTTAGTAATGAATCATTCCAGGTTCTTTTAAGTATGATAATATTTTTAAATCATAATGAACAGAATAAAATTGCATCCAAAAGTTTTTAAAAATATCAAAAATTATGTGAAATCTTAAGACTAAAATAAAAATTTTCATATTCATAAAAAACAAATCACTAATAGATAACAAACCAGCATATAATATACTGTTTAAAAATACAAAAGCCATATCATCAAAAAAGAAGACTCCCAGTAGGAATCGAACCATGGTCCCTTTGCGCCTGAATTCATAAACAAATCAAAAGTTCCTAGTTCGTTTCCCGAGGAATTATTTTTTATTTTTTTTCAGATTTATGACTTTGTAAATCAGGATTATTTGTTTAAAAAACAAGTATACATTTAAAAAATTGAGGGAAGCAATTTTATTATGTCTATGATGATATTCTTTTTTTTTTTACCTGAAAAAACCAAAGATTGACTTAAAAATTACTGTTATTATGAATTAAATATTAGCAAGACTCAAAATGAAAAGTTTTTTAAAATAGTAAAACAATATAAAAAAAATTTAGTTCATTCTTATATATCTCAAAAAGATAGACTAAAGAATGTCCCATCTTTTTTTCCAATGAGTTAATGACCTGTGCTGCCGCTAGTCGGTTTTTGGAGAAATATAATTCAACCGCCAAAAATAATCTTTATAACTTAACCTAATTTTTAAATTAATTTTGATATCAAAAATTAATTATTCTGTAAGTATAGATTTATATATCAAAAGTAATATAATACATATACAAAAAAAAGTTATATAGTTTATAAAAAATGTTATTTGAAAATTCATTATATTATAGAAATTTCAAAGAATTATATTTTAGGATTTACCTTATTTTTCTCAAATTAACAACAAAAAATCTCTTCAAAATTGAGATATTCCCTTTAAATCGATAAGAAAAACTTTACTAATTCCTCAAAGAGAACAAAATTTAAATTTTCATTCTTTTTAATCACATACAATTAGTGCAATATTGTAAAGAATATAAGACCTTTAAACTAAATTAACTACTCTAAATTCATTTGATCTCAAATTATCTTCTACTTTAATATTAAATAATTCTGTCAAGCAAAAAGGTTAACCAATTTTTTTCCTTAAAATGGTGAAATTTCCTTGTTAATTCTTAATTGCCAAACACAAATTAATTTCTAAAAATGAGAGTACAGTGTTCAGGATACATTCTTAAAAATGTAGGGATATAAAAAAAGAACTTAAATAAAGAAAACCAAAATTTTTTTAGGGGAGATTAGTTTCTCCATCAAAATTTTAATCTTTTTTTATCAACTTTAACTAGATCAAAATTACCATAAATTTGAATTTTTTTATATATAAAATAGTCTCTAATTTCCCAACTCTTAAAGTGTTTTGGTGAGAGGGAACTCTCTCTTTACTACTGGTGCGATTAGCGAGACTATTATTTTGTAATATCATAGGTTTAAGATTTTTTTTGATTTCTATTGATTTAATTATCTTAGATAATTTTTATTATACCAAATATATATATTGATATGTTAATTCATTTTGAGTCTTGTTTTATTGTAGACCTCAATTTGTTTTGTTTCAAAGCAAAAAATGAAATTTTAAACATGTTAAAAAATATTCCTACCAACAGTAATAATAATAATAATAATAATAATAATAATAATAATAATACACAACGGAAGGATTAATATATAAATATATATTCATTCATTTACATATATATATATATATATATATTTAATAATATATAATTTATTTTATATTTTTTACAAATAAAAGAAGTTGGAATTTTTAATAATATTTATTTAATAGTATTTTAAATATAAAATATACATGTATATTAATCTTGCAGGAAATATTTTTTTTCGTAATTTTTATATGAATAATCTTGCGAATTTTTAAGCTACAATAAATGGCTCTGTTTTTAGGCACTTTATTTTAGAATTATATTTTCTCTAGAATTTTTTATAAAATAATTTATATTTGTTCGATTAGTTAAAATATGTGTCGAACTAAGGATGAAAAAAGTGTATTAACAAAATAATCATATCTATAATTTATTATTTAAAAAAGATGGATAAATTAGCTTAAAGCATCAATCACTTCTCAACCTTTTAGTGGCCACCATTTAAATATTTCGGTGCCTCCACCTTTTATAAAAATATTTCAAGGAAGAATGTAAATGAATAAAAAATGTTGATTTTTTTTTAATTATTATTTTAACTAAAACAAACTTTCAGCTATCTTCAATAGCTTCAACCATCAGTAATGTATTACTGGTCAAAAGAATATAAAATTTTCATTTAAAGATATCTAAAAATCTACTCAATCAAAATGCCTTTCAAAAAGCATAGATCACATTTCGAAAACTCCAGCTCTTCAATCAGATAAAAAATTTTTTGATATCTCTCTCCAGCATTTTGGGCGAATTTAATATGAAGAAGGTTGAGAAACCCGTTTTAAAGAATAATAATAATGGAAGTTGGAAAAGGGAATTTGTCTCTTAATAGATAATCATTTAACAGAGCCTTATTTTACATTATATATATATATATACAAAAAAGAAATTTACAACGATATATTGCCAATACAATCTTCCTTTTTTAAACTTAATATAGATTATTAAATGGAAGTGCCATGACATTTTACAAGTCTTCCATCCTTATTAATTAATCCATTTAATTATCGAAATAAAGAGCCTTAAATTTATTATACCATTTGTTTGTTGTATATTACATGTATATGTAATCATATATATTTTTTTATTTTATTTCTCTGAATGAAAGGATATTTTTGTAAAAATGTATATTTAATATTACAATATAATAAAAATAATAATAATAATTATATAACTATTTAGAAAAATATCTTTTATTCAACACATAATAACCTACTAATAAGACTGGAATCCGATAATGGAAATTTTTTCTAAATGATGGGCTGTATTCTCATTATTTATTTAAAAAATTTAAGTCCTATATCTTAATAAACCTTTCCTAGATTTCCTTATTTAAATAAGTATTTATATATAAAAAAAATTATTTTTGTATTTAAATACAGTTAAGGCCAAAGAGACGCTTAAGTATACTAGAATAAAATCGGATTATTCAGACTAGATATATTTGTAGTTCTCATTATCTATATATTAGAAAATTTTTTAAGTGTAGATGGTAGGGGTGAGGCAATATCTTATTTCCTTGAACTCTGAGGTTCAAGGCCGTCAGAGCAAAAAATTTTTTGTTTAATAAATAAATAAAATAATTTAAAGGTGAAGAGAATGGACAAACTTTGTGAAAAGTTTAAATAAAATAAAAAACTTTTTTATTTGAATATTTAGTATTCACTGAATTCTTTGATTGTTACGGACTTGACTTAATTTAATCTCTTTGTATTCCAAGTTTCATAATTTATACGTATCACATCTCACCAACAAAAATATAAACAGTATAAATTTCCGTAATAATCGAAACATATTGACTTCTAATCCACTAATAAGATTTCTGTTTTATTTAATCAATGTAACTTGCCCTGAAAGGGTTTGCTGATAATTAATGATCTAATTGGGATGTATGGATGAGTAGAAAATATTTTAAGTTTGTTGCTGGGTTTGGATATCGGTGGCCTGTCTTAATATACCTATGCCAGAAAGGTCGAAAATCTTGGGTTCATTTCCCAGGAAACATATATATGTCTGAACCCACCGGCAAATTAAAGTTGGTGAAAAGGTTGAATGAATGAATGAAAAAAATATTTTCCATTCGGTCACAATTGTAAAACTTCAGAGTAATACAATGTGTTTCTGTGTTATTTTTAAAAAGATTTCATAAAATAACAAGAACAAACATCTAACCCTCCTTTGGCAATTTCAGAGTAAAATCACAATTTGCAACCGAATTGATTGGAATATATAAAATATTATTCATTTGCTACCAATTAACCTTTTCACAAAATATTTTAAATAATTCTTAAATTTGGATCATCATCACACCAGGTTTCCACATAATCTACGAGGAAAAGGGTTCTATTAAATTGAGCCGTTAAGAAGTATTCTCTTACTTATAGAAATCAAGTGGGGTCAAGGTGATGACAACTTCAATGGATCAGGCTTTCTAACTATAAATACCAGAGGTAAGTCAATGTAAATTTATACTCAATAAAGTGATATAAAATACTTTAATGAAAGAACTTACATACAAATTTATGAAGCCTCAATTTGACGTGTTTTTTTTTTTTTTTTTTTTTTTTAAGTGACCTTAAAACAAAGATTTGTTAAAGCCTGGAGAAGAGGGGATCATTCATATACTTTCCAATACAAGCCTATATATATAATTAAATGATGCCCTTGAATATATAGAAAGTAACTTAGTTATATATTAAAAATGAAAATTTAAAATACAATATATATATATACAATAAAATACTATATATATATATATATATATTGCATTTTATATTTTAATTTTTAATATATAACTAAGTTACTTTCTATGTATTCAAGGGCATCATTTAATATTACATAGGGGAGGGCTTAGGAGACAAAATACCTTTGTAATGGGGCCCATTCTTATATTAAGAAAATATAAAAAAATTGATTTGGGTTTCTTAGTAAGTTTTGTTCTTTCCAAAATGACGAAACTGAAACTTTTTTAGTTGAATATACTTATAGTTTTATTTTATATATAAAATGCCTGGAATTGTTCAACATAGATTTCAAGATATTAAACAAAAGGGGTAGAGAAATTGACAATATACTAACATGATAACAAAAAGGATATATAAATCTTGAAATAGGTAGAACAAGCATTCCGAGACTGCAGCTATATGGGGACCATTAATAGAAGCTTATCGGCTGAGGTTAAAGGACTTCTAGGCCTCTTCTTTAGCTAACCTTCAGCCGGCCTTGTTTGTATATAAAATAAAAAAAAGGTCCCTTTGCCTCACATGTATTTGTCCTTGGAGTCTAAAATACTTACAAATAGCTACGTTCTACAATCTATCTAACTAATGAAGTCAAGAAAAAATCAGTTTACAAAGTCAAATCTTTCAATCACTATTTTATCTTTCTTTTCGATTTCCTTCTTGATATGTAATATTACAAAAAATTTTTTAGAAAATATCTCCATCCATTGGCAAAATTTCATATATATATATATATATATATATATATATATCCCATAGATTATTAAAACAATTGCGTTATATATATTAATAATAATTTAGTTATTAAAATCTGGTTGTTTCTAAAGAACAATTGTCTTTATTCGAATCTGCTTTGAGTTTATTCCACCCTCATGCCTTTCTTCTTTTATCTTTCATTCATTCATTGGTGATTATCGGCATCCTCCAAACACGTGTTCCACATGGTTAAATATCAGATATTTATATACTTTATTTTAACTTATGATAAATTTATAATTTATATAGAAACTTTATACATATATTTACGAAATTTTTAATATATATTAAATTTAATATTTTATTTAATTTCCTTGAATATTTTGAAATTCTATTTGTTCAAATATGTGAACTGACTGACAGCTATGTCATTTATAAAGACCTATTAATAATAAACTTTTATTAAGTATATCATATTGGTTATTGAATAATTTAATCATTTTTTTTTTTTTATAAATTTAGATATTTTTATGGACTTCTGCATTTGAGGTGGCACTCCTGTTTTTAGTTGTTTATTTGTGTCTCTCCTTCGCAGTCAACCTTTTAAGTTCATTTTGTTTGATTTTTTAGCCCTTAGCAGGTAGTTTCACTTCCCCCCCACTTGTCGCAGATATCCGGCCGGCATTTTTACCCATACATCCAAAAATAATTTTGAAACAGAGTGTGATTAGATTTGTATATGTCGATTGAAAATAACCAATTTTAATGAATTTATGAAATTTTACCTTTTTGATAAAAATAAACGTTGTTTGTTTTTCTCAAAACTTTTTAAATTATAAATTTAAAAACATAGCACTGTTTTTAGTTTATTTAATTTTATAATTATACTTACTCAATTTCGCTCAATTGGAAATGGCTCAGATTAACGAACATTTTAAAACGAATAGTCCAAAGTCAAAATACATTATGGATAGAAATTCCCATTAAAAAGAAGTTGTTTACATTTAAATCCAGTGCCATTCTCAGAATAAGAACAGGTAAAAATATGCTCTTTTAATATTTTACATTAATTTTGTTCCACTTTAACGAACTTGTCAAAATTGTCTCTTATAAATAGGTGTTCCTGTAAATTTAATTAAACAAGAAAGAGTGAAAATTGTGCGGATATTATTATTTAATAATTATTAGAAAATGTCATCACAACTTAACGGCGTTATCAAATCACCTGTCAAAAGAAATAGAAAACCACTTAGTCTTCAACTAAAAATGGATGTAATTCGTCGACTAGAATCTGGTCAACGTCAGAGTGTTATAAGCAGAACTTTAAATTTGGCTTCATCTACAGTTTCATATATTATATCAAACACAAAGGAAATAAAGCGATTATACTCCCTAGCAGCCAAAAAGACGATAACAACAACAGAGAAAAGACCAATTAGCATCCAGGTACAATTAGATATAATTAAACGATCTGAATCCGGTCAACGTCTTATTGATATATGCAAAGAGTTAAATTTGGGCCCATCTACGGTTTCATATACTATATCCAACAAAAATAAAATAAAGAATTTGTATTCAATCCCAACCAAAAGAATCAGAAAGCCTCTCAGTCTACAGCAAAAAATGGAAATAATTCGTCGATATGAATCGGGACAACGTCATAGTGATATATGTAGGGAGTTAAATTTAGCTTCTTCTACTGTCTCATATGTTACAACCAATGCACTTGAAATAAAGTCAATATATTATTCATCCGAAAAAAGTAGAAAATCTTTTACAAAAATGAATGAAATTTGTCAACTTGAAAAACGTCATAGTGAAATATGCAGTGAGGCCTCTTCTTTTAGTTCCAACGCAAATGAAATAAAACGATTACCTTCAATCTCAGTCAAAACGGGTAGAAAATCATTACACGGTAATATGAACGTAATCCACTGGTCGCACTATGAACAATTTCCAAATAACATATGCAGAGGTGCTTCTAATGATTGTGATATATCGACCAAGGCAAATGAAATAAAACAATTCACTTATTTGTCAAATAAAACAAGTAGAAAATCACTTAGCATCCAGGGTAAATTAAATTTAAATCGGATGTCAGAATCAGAGCATCATAAAAGTGAAGATCCTTCTATTCCATATATTACCTCCATTGCAAATGAAATAAATAATTTGTCTCCAATCCCAAACAAAAAGAGTATAAAATTAGTTAGCACCCAAGATAAAATGAATATAATCCAACGGTTAGAATCGGGACAACGTCATATTGATATATGTAGAGAATTACAAATTCCTTTTTCTACAGTTTCATATATTTCCTCCCATGCAGATGAAATAAAAATGTTGTATTCACCTCCAGATAGAAAGAGTAGAAAATCACTTAGTATCGAAGTTAAAATGGAAATAATAAATCGAGCTGAAGCTGGAGAACGGCACATTGATATAAGCAGAGAGTTAAATTTAGCCTCCTCTACAGTTGGAACTATACTAGCTAATGCTGATAAAATAAAAACATCATATAATAATTCCTATATAACTAGATCCTCATATACAAGGAGTGAAGTAATGGAAAAAATGGAGAAATCATTATTGAAGTGGATTGATGAAATGTACCAAAAGAAAATTCCTTTAACACAAAAAGCAATAACACACAAGGCAAGAATTTTGTTTGCTAAAATAAATGATGGAAAAGAATTTTCATTTGTAGCAAGCAGAGGATGGTTTGGTCGATTTAAAAATCGCTCGAAAATTCATAAAATTAAAATCTCAAATAGAAATACTACGAAAAAAATGGTAACATGGAAAAGGAAAAAGAACTCTGCAGACCAAAGGTAAGGAAAAGGATTTTAATATTAAGAAATTTTTTTATTCTTTTGCAGGAGAAACAAATAAGTAACTTTTAGATGTCTTTTGAAACTTTCGAAATTTTATTGGACAAGCAAAAGTGACACTTGATCTGTGCATTCATGAACATAAAGTTGACGATCTCAAAAAATCGTATTTTCTCATTCATTATATCTTTGTAATAAAATATAAAAATTATAATAAGAAATTCACGTTAAGATATTTTTTATTTTTGAACCCACCTTCAAATGTCACTCTTGATTGGACGAACTATTCTTATTTGATGATTCTTTATTCTTGTATAAAATAAAACAATATATATATCATAATAATAACAATAATTAAAATATTTATATAAAATTAAAATAATAATTCTGAGAATATTTTGTGTGTTTAATAAATTTGCTTCAATTTATTTATTTTTTATATCATTTATCTTATAAAATATTTTTTTACATTTATTAAAGATGATGATGTCACAGTAAAAAAAATGAAAGTACTCAAGAATAGAATTTAAATTATTTATCATTTAATCCTTCGAATTTACATTCTGAATTTAACTAAAATTATTATTAACTTTTCGTTAGTTTTTAAAACTAAATTCTTAGTGGTAAATTATAAAAATAAAATTACTCGTTAAGTGAGGCTCTATCTTTAATCACAAAATTTTC
>JAAAKE020130981.1:0-14381 GCA_010014785.2 Anisolabis maritima | reverse complement strand
ATAGTGGCAGCCAAAGTAAATTGGAAAAAAAAAAAAAAAAAAAAGGGGGGGGGGGGAAGAAAAAAGTTAAAATTTAATTTCTAACAAAAAACAAACCTCATTCTAGAAAAAAAAAAACTCTCCGTCCTCAAAATATCCTGCTGCTTTCAACAGCCATAAAGACAAATTTTTTTTTCACCTATTTTTAAAGATTTTTATTTTTTTTTTTTTTTGTTTTTACTAAGTAACCCATTTATGTTCAAAAAGATTAGAAAATTTAATTTTATTGTTTTTTAAGTATTAAAAAAGCAAAATCTACATTAGAACAAATTTTTTTTAAATAAATAAATATATAAGGTTAAATTATTTTTTAAATGAATTTTTTCGTTTTTTATACGAAAAAAAAAAAAAAAATTGTTGCTACAAAGGGCTAATCCCGGAAATGAGATTGGCAAAGCTTATATCCAATTTAGATAAGAGTTCTTATTCTCAAGGTGCTTTCCCAGCCCAAAAAAAAAAAAAAAACATTTAAAAATATAATCAAGAACATTATCCCCCACTTTAAGGAATGAATCATTTTAGGGTTGGGTAACTAGATATAGTTAAAAAAATTTAAGCTATTTTCAGACACAATTTCCTATTAAAGTGTGTATTCAAATAAATTAAACACTAGATAAAATGATACCTTAGAATTTATATTTTTAGTTAATTATGCTACCTATATTATTCTAAAACAGTAAATTAATTATATTAAAAAATTAAGAAATTTGCTAATATATTATATAACATCTCTAATTTTCAAATGGCATTTGTTTGTCGTGAAGAAGAAAAATTTTTTTATTTATGTTCTTTGGCATTTCTCTCATTTCGTCATAAATTATTTATTCTTTTGTACTTACTGATTATACTTTTTACTTCGCGTTTTATAAAATTATTTTTGGATAAACTTTTATTTTGACAAAGCGAGTTGAAACAAAAAAAAGGTATGGTTTTTTTGGTTGTCAGTTCCTGTGATGGCGTGAAAGGCGACAACAAGTTACCCGAGATAAGATTGCCATTTCTACTTGCTCCCTCCTTTTGTGCTCGTTTTCCCCCTCCTCTTAGCTTAGATCGAATTTCTCATTCTCGTATCCAAATTAATCCCAAATCAATGGAAGGAAAAAGAATTACTAAAGAATTCAAAAATTCTCAAATTAAAAAGCAATTATATTTTCAAAAAAAGAAAAACATGAAGTAAGAAATAGAAAGTGTTTGTATTATTGGCCCATTTAGGTAAGTATTTTTAGTCTCTTCAGGCCATAATTTTAATTTAATTTAATTTTTTTTATATAAAAGAATATATCATGCCTAGATAGCCTATATTTTTTAAAAGAAATAAATATATAATTTCTAAATGTATTTTAAGATCTTTAAAGGAAAAAAATCATTCTTATAAAGGGCTAAATGAGATTGGCAAAGCCTATATTCTCACTCTGACGGCACGAGTACTAACTACTAAGTTTGTAATGTCAAAGTATGAAGTGTGCTCATAGCACCCACCTTAGAGACCAGAACTTGCAGACCTTCGGAGTAATAAAAACGCTTCGATTCGTGCCGGATATAAAAAAAGAAATGTATTTAGGATTGCAAGTTTTCTATGAAGATAATAAAGTTTTTTAACATATACCGATGTAAATTCATGGTATTTGCTGGAAAGTCAGCATTATTGCAGAGTTGTTGTTTATGGTTGTTTCCAATGGGTTTCAACGGCTGTTCTTTTTTGATGGTCGTAGTAGTTAAATTGAGTTAGGGACGCAATTCCCAGGTGCAGTCAGATGAAAATAAAAAATAAAAACAAATTTGTTCTAGTGCCGACGCTGACGTCCTGTTGCATACTTCCTCAGGTTTGTTAGCTCTGAGGAAGACGCGATAGACGTTCGAAAAGTCACCAACAAAAACACATTGTTTTATTTTCATCTGACTACACCTGGAAATCCCGTCTCTAATCCGAAATGTACTTATTTCGGGAAAGCGGAATTCTAGGTCAATGGTAGGAAAGGGTCGAGACTTGTATATTTTTTGTGCATAATAGTAAGACTAGTTATTTTTTAAACCTATTAAATATTTTATATTTTTCTCCTCCCTCGTAGATTCTACTTCTATTATTTTTCTTCCCTAAAGAGATTGTAACTCTGTTTAATAAAACAAAATTATTATTTATACGCTCCGTTTAAGAAAAATTTTCTCCCTCTTTGTTTATGCGCATACTACTTGAGAGCGAATTGTCTATTAACGTTTAGTAAAATGGAATTCTCTCAATGCATCTGTGTGACACAAAGAGATGCCCCAGGTGGTTGAGAAATGACGATGTTGTTTTTTTTTTTTGCTCATCTAAACAACAAAATAGGTCTCTGAGCATCGGGACACAATGTCACTGTCATTTTAGAGTGGAGAGGGGGAAGAGAATGGACGACAGGGCGTGAAAAATAAATGCACCACACACACACCCTTTTTAGTTTGAAGAGACCGACAGATCCTTTTCAATATCCTTTCATGTAGAAAAAAAACTTGTTCTCCCACCCACATTTTATGCATTTTTTTTTTGTTTTTATCATTAAAAGGGTTTCTATTCTATAGGAACAAATGAATTTTTGTGCAAAAAAAAGTTAATAATGAGTCAATTGACTAATAATAAAAAAAAAATTGCAAATGTTTTGAATGAGGGTGAAATCAAAAAGACTCATATTTATTTATTTTACTAAAATTGAATTCTAGATGAAACTTTGTGACGCCTTTTCTTAGAGATTTAACTCATCAAAGAATTGAAAATTTATTTATTTATTTATTTATTTTCAACCTCTTTTTGTGACATAACGTAGCAAAAAAAAAAATCAGAGAAAAATAATATTTAATTTAAACAAATCTGCAGGTATGTAGGTCTCGCTTCACGTACCAAAGGTTCGCTTTACTCTTTTTGAGAAAAATTTATTTATATAATGGTGCGTACCAATTTATATAAATAAATAAGGAGTTTCAATGGTCTCCAATGCAGAAAAAAAAAATATCAAACTTTTAACTCTTAAAGTAAATAATTAATAATTTGAATATTTTTTTTTTTTGAAATGAATAAAAAATGAAAATTATTTAAAAAAAATATTTATACGCTTAGAGAAAAATGCTTTAAGAGAAAGTTGTATTTTGTCATACTAGATTTAAAATTAAAATTATATTGTTAGGAATATTTATTTATTTTTAATTTGAAAATTTCTGAATTGGAAAGGGAAATAGACAATTCAATGGAGTGATCATCACCGACCCCATTCATTCTATTTGTTTGTTTGTCTTTTGTGTTGGGATAAAAAAAAATAAAAATTGTATCTCAGTAAATTTCAATTGGATATATTTGAAGTATTTATTTAATGTGTTTGAAAACACGCTATTTTGAAGCCTGTAATTAGAGAGTGTGGGTGCGCTTTGAATGTGATTTAAAGAATCTTATGGAGGGTTGCAAAGTCAATTTTCATTCAATTTTATTTATGAAATCCCAATTGTTTCCTATACAATATCATTTTAAATTAGATCCTCTTCCTCTCTTCCGCTCTCTCTTTAAACATACGCAGAGAGAAAGAGGGATCCTTTCTATAATATTATCCCCCCATGAATTTGACCGCATTTGGCGAGCATGAATTTGCCAACAATAGCATACAGGAAAAGTTAAGTACGACAAATAAAATAAATATAGAAATTTTCATTTAAGCTTTAATGATATTTGTAAAATAAACATTGAAATATCATTCTATTTGTACTAATATTATAAATTAAATATGAAACACATCCACTGTAATTTATTTCTCAAACTCTATATAATTTCAGATCGATAAAATATCCCCATGGATGAAAACAAAAGAATCAAATTAAAAGCAGAATTAATAAAAATAAAAGAGAAATCTAATTTAGAAGAGGAAAAAAAAAAATTTCCAATAGAAGTAGAGAGGTCTGGCTTCATTGGTTCGCTTGAGATAATTATATTGGCTACCAATGAAATATGCGCCCTTGAATTATGAACTCAGAAAAACTCTTTCACAAAATTGTTGAAGATGCATTGTATGTCTATGTGAAGGCAAAGGCGAAAAATGGGGAATGCAGCCTATTTTATTTTATTTGACATATAACATATATATAAATATATTATATTTATTTATATATAAACAAAACACTGCTAAATATAAATGTTAAATGAAATAAAATAGGCTGCATTCTCCATTTCCACAGATCCTTTTTTCTACTAAAGGACCAGGAACTTGAAAACACTTAATTATTTTAAAGTACAATTAGGAACAATTTCTATTTAACAAATAATTATGTCAGAAGAAGGGCTGTCGGTGATTATAGCTTTACACGCCCTTTTGTTAAAATTCCAATAACCATTAATAAATTTATTTGATAAAATTAATTTAGAATTATACATGAATTTGTACTTAAAAGAAGCTATTGCAATGTCACACCGACTTTTGGAAGGATTGATGTGAAGTCTGATCCATTTAATAATATAATTCAAGGGGTGGTAACATAAGGCGGGGCCTAGTATACGTATAAATTGGCCTAAATCTCCCTAAATGTAAATGAAGTTGTGATTTAAATAAAAATCAAATTTGATTTTCTTTATCGCACAATTTTCGGTGAATGCATTTTGTTGGGCGATCTCGTGAATGCAGAATGGTTGAATGTATTTTAGGATTATTCTATTACACATTGTTCTGTTCTGTAATCAACTCATTATTCTAAATAGTCTAATTTAAGGTGACTTCAGATTGGGCCATTGTTTGGAGGTCGTTCCGTTTAATTGCGCCCCTCCCACCATTTAAGTCCTCTAACACTTATTACTTACAATTTTTTATTTAAAAAAAAAAAAAAAAACTATATTTATGTTTTGGTGTAGATAAGTCGAGGAAAGGATAATTTAGGAATAAATTTTCATTTTTAAAACCTATACATACCTTATTTGGTAACTGGAAGGTAGTCAACCTAAATAGCCAACTCTCTTAATGATTTATTTATCAATTAATTTCTCCAGAGCTGTTGAATGAACCACGTAAGAAAATTTCTAGAGCTATTTAATCAGAATTTGTGGAAAAATGTTTCAAAAAAAGAAATTTATTATTATTTTTAATATAATTCAAAATTTAGTGTAAAAAGGTGTGTCAAAGTAACTTGTTTAGGTTAGCACTGGTTTCCTAATATAGTTGGTTTCTTGACTTATCTAAAAGTTTTTAATTTGTGAATTTTTCTAAATAATAAAATAAACCGGAGGATTTAAGCTCTATGGAATATTTAATGTTCCACCAAATGTCTTAGCTTCAATGGAGGGGATATTTAGCCGAATGTTAATATTTTAAAGAAAAGCATTTTCGTTTGATGCGGATATTTTATATATAGCTATTGTTAATGGAGTCTTTGTCACATAAGAGTCAGATGTTTTTTGCGTTGAAATAAATAACTATGTATTTTCAAATTAGTTGTTAGTTAAACTTTCATAGCTTAAAATATAGTTATAAATCCAGGGGTCATTTTTTTTTATTAATATTAATAATTCTGTAAACAAACTCTTAATTAATAGAAATACAAATAATAGAAGAAAAAAGTTACAATATTAAAAAGTTTTCTAAATATATTCTAATTATAAAAAAAAATAAGTTTATTTTTACTGAAAACTCCAACTCCAACTCGAAACGAATCGATTACAATTCCTCCCTCTCTAGAAAATAACAAATTGCCCGGAATATTTTATTTACTTATTCTCCAAAAAATAGATCTATTTGTTTTTTTTTTTAATTTAAATTTCGAATTATATAAATATATATGATCCAATTATATGAGAAATTTTTTATCTTTCTTTTTTATTTATCTATTTTTTTTTTTTTTTTATTACATATTATAGAGAATAATTCAGTTGAGTTTTTCGATTTTGAGAATTCATGAAAATGAAATATGCAGAAAAAATAATATAAATGTAAATTGAGATGAGATGATGTTTACCTGCCACTCGAATGGATCATGTCTGGAAATTTGTTGCCGCAAAATTTTCCAATCCGATCCTCGTAACCATGGGCTCCGTCGCGCACCTCAAGCGCATCGTAACGACAGTCTTCTGAGGGCTCCAGATGGAATTCAGTTCGGAAATCCAATCGGAGCACGTGGCCAGGATCAGCTGGAAGCCAGCAAATGTCATAGTGAGGCACTCGTAGAATGATAAAAGAAAAAAAAATTATTAGGCGCTTGTCAAACTTTTTATAAACTCACAAAAAGAATCTTTAAAAAAAAATTGAAATAAAAAAAAAAGAGAGAGAAAAAGTAGAATCGGTCAATAATTGAATTTTTTTTTACGTAGTATCAATCGAGGATTACAAACATTAACAATAGAATAATAATTTGTTTTGAATAATTTGAATTTTTTTGAATTATGGTTGATGAAAGAGATTTCCATGCCATTGCAAATATAATAATTTAAATGGTCTCTTAAAGGGCCTTGGCGGGTTTTCATAGTTCCATTTCCATTGTTTTTTATGGGGATTACATAAATTTTAACTGCCCAAAGATAATTGGACACATTAAAAAAAGGTAAGATGAAATTACCATGAGGATCAATTTGTAAAATAATTTTTTTAAATTTTAAAAATTTATTTCCCTCCAAACTTTGATGGCTGATCAAATAATTTTTTTGTAAAGTTTACTTATGCCTATAAAAATAAATCCTTAATTTCCCATTTTTCATTCCCTTTACTAATTTCCGATTTAAAGAAAATTTTTCCTTTTTATCTTTTTAAATTTTGTATATTAAAAGATGATGATCACTTTATGAGAAAATTCTTTTTATTATTCATTTTTACTTGCATATATAGATGCAATAAATACTAAATAATAATAAAATGCGATTGATATAAATCTTTCAATTAAATTTTAATCTAGTGAAATTATTTAATAGGGAAAAATAATAAAACGATAATTGGACCAACATTTCGACAATTTAAATACGAGAATGAAATCATCTGAGCATATTATGCGTTCATGTTGGTTATTAATCCATGAAAAGTACTCAACTTGTCCTTTTAATATTATATGAGGAATGGAGAGCCTTTTTTCAAATAAAATTTGTGGAAATAATGACTGTACTGATCCTTTAAACAACTTACAAAGCAAAAACACTAATTTACAATACTTTCTAATAATATATACAATACATCTAACTATAATATATACTATATTTTATATCAACGCAAAATATAAAAAAATATTTAATAAATTTTCCAAATTGTTTTTGAAATATAAATTTATAAATATGTTTTTTGGAATATAAGAAAATTTTAAATTTTTTCAATATTCAAGCCGCTTCTTATTCTTATTCATATTTATTTATTTTTTTTACAATAGTGTACAAAAAAAAATGTTTAATATCTTTACATTCGAGACGTTCTCGGAATATCATAATCTTTACCCCACTCTAAAACAATAACAGAGAAAAGTTTTTCCCACTAAGGTGAACAAAAACAAAACTACAAAATTTTACAATTCCTAAAAGTGAGATTTCGAATCTGAATGAAAGGAACACTATTTAATTTAAAATATTCAAAAGAACAAAACTACGGAATATCGTTGGAAATATTTAAATATATATATATATATTTTTCTATTATACAAGAAAGTCGATTGGCTGAGCGGATTATGACAGCAAATTTATCAATTATGAATCCACCTTTACCATTTACCTATCACCCACTTCATTAGGACAGTTAATTGTCAGATATTATAATAATAATAAATTAAATATTTTTGTTTAATTTTTTTAAATATCCTAAGATCGCAAAATTGATATTTTCTAAATTTTATGAAAAATTATTCCCATTCAATATTTAATTTTTTTTATTCATCCGTAATTTTATTCTATGAATTGATGGTTTCTCCTGGACAGGAAATAAGACCGCTTCCCAGTAAAAGAAAGAAAAAAATTACTCTTTTGAGAAGAAAAAGGGACTATTGAATTATTATAAATTTTCAAAATTTAATTGAACTATATTTCAAAATATTTATTTTTCTCTTCTGAAAACATAATAAAAAAGATAAATTCGACAAGTAAAAAAAAAAAAAAAGTTATAGCTGACAAATGCAATTGTCTAAGCCTATTATATGAAACGAGATTAGAAAACGTGACGGTTTTGAATTTTCACAAAAATAAACTGTCAGGCTAATCGGGACAAACTGCAAGGGACCACTTGTTTATGTTGCGTGTTTTATCTTCTATTTTGTTGTTCGAGACATAAAATATATATGTATGAATAAATGTCTTATTTATAAAAAAAAAAAATAATACAATCATAACTGAGGAAAAGTATAATTTAAAATAAAAATATACACAGAAATAGGATTTTAGAAAATGATTTATAAGAAAACACACACACATACGATTGCATCTTTTTGGATATAATTATTATGTTAATGAAATTATTTCTAAATAAAATATAGTTCTGCTATTTCTCAACAAGGTGAGCACAAGAAATAAATTTACGAGGGAGAAAATAAACAAGACTGTTGGCACTTGATAAAGTAAAGAGTGATATAGAAAGAAGAGGAGAAATGCCACTCCTCGTAGTCATCAAATGTGGGCCCTTAAGGTTATCATTTGAATATGTGAAAAGATAATTATGTATGTATATTTGTTTTAAATAAAAAAAAAGTTTTATTGTGCATTTATACTCTTGCAATTAAAATTATAAATGATTTTTTATTCAATTCCCTCTCTCTAGCCACAAAAGTATTTTTCTCCCATTTATTAACAAACAACAGTTTAATTATTTTGAATTAATATTTTACTTTATAATTGAAATTAAAAATTTTTTTTTAAATTTATTTTCTCATTGTAATAAAAAAAAATAAATATAAAATTCAAAGGTTTATTATCTCCCTCCCCCCCACCTCCCCATCACTTGTTTATGAAATGAAAAAAAATAATAAAATCAATTTCTTTTTTAGTGAGTCCTCCCTGTGCGTCGACATTCCCTTCTATATGAAATATGACTTAAGTTGTATGACATTTTATATTAATTGATTGCCTCTCTCTTTGTTTGAGAGTCGAGAGAAACTCTCCGACTCAATATCAACTATGTTTTGAAGGAGGGGAGGGAATTGTGATTGGCCAAACGTTTCCGAATGTTATTTATTAGGACATTCCCCCAACTAACAATAAATCCTTTGTCATTGAATGCAGAATTTATCTAGGCCTATTCTCTTAATTAGAAAATATTTTTTTACCTGTTTAAGATGTATGAAATTTCATAAATAATTTGATCCGTAGAAGGAAGTTGGCTTATTTAGAATAAAAAAGTCTTAAGTTCAAAAATTAAGTGCATTAGAGAGAGATGATTAAAGAGAAAATAATATAAAGTTTAATATTAAATCATTTTGTTTGTTATGACTTTCTTTGAATATTTTACATTTTTTATCTCCATTTGGTTTCTGGATTTAAAGATTTTTTATTTTGTTAATTCCAAATAATGACCATTTTTTAACACCCTATAAACGAAATTGATTGAGAAAAATATACACATAAGAGTTTCCTTTAAGAATATCCTTTGACTCAAATGAAATTAGTCAAAGTAATCTTTTTTACTTTATAAGGGATAATTAGGAAAGGGCTCGGACCGGGAGGAAGTAGAAAGGTGAAGGACCTCTCACTCACTTCAACAGGAATTGGCCAGAATCCGGCGAGTGGTTTGGCAACAATGTACGATGCTCCAGAGATAAATAAATGATTTTTATTTCGCCTTACCTAAATATGAAATAAATAGTGAGAAAGTATTGCGATTTCAAAAAAATATCGATGTCGAGATTTCAATGGAAATACACGTTTTGAGTCTTAAAACATGGGTCTGTTGGTGTGTGTGTCAAGGTTTCTCAAAAATGAAAAAACGTTCGAAGTTGAAACTTTCTAATTAAGCTAGGTACCCTTTTCAATAAAATTGGCCAAAGTGTGCTAGTATTAGTACTTTAATAATGTACTTTCTTAGTTTTTTCGATTTCCTCAAAATTCGCCTTAGAGGTTTTAATTAAAATTCATAAAACAATTATTTATTAGATGATCTTTGAAATGTTAAACCCTTATCCCCAATCCCAAAAAAATTGTTTGGAGCCTACTTTTGTACGTTTTTGGGTTTTTTTTTTGTAATTTTCTCTTAAACTACTCAAACGATATTGATTAAATAGGCTGAACATTGTTGTATTAAGAGGACGGATAACTAGGGGACTGGATGCAAAACATCTGCACATCACTCAGCTTTCCTAACCGAAGATAAGAGAAAGTTGTCTGATATGCGGCACATCAGTTTTTTTGGTAGCTTTTCAAAAAAAACAAAAAAAAAAAAAAAAAAATTAGCAGAGATTCTAAATAAAATCCATAAATTATAAATTTCATAATTCGTAAAAAAATTACCTCCCCTATTTATCAATTAAAATGTCCAATTTATTTTGAGAGGAGTAATATATTTAAGACTCAACTTTTTATTCGACTTCAGGAAATGGCGATTTACTGATCTCATTTTTACTTTTAAAATAAACAATATCCTAGATATTTATTAGCCTTACTAGCAGTTATACTTTGTCAAGTTAAACTTTCCAACATAAGGATGTCTTTTAAACGAACATATGTAATATAAATACTTTGCCCTGGAAGTGTCATATCAGTTTTTTACGTCGAATCCATCATCCAATTTCTTTCAAAACAATTTTATTTTTGCCATATAAAATGTATCACTCAAAATAATTAGGGTCAAAGTTTTTGTTTTTTGGAACGTACAAAGTAAAAATGAGGAATTGGAAAATGAAAGTAATACTACCTGCCATTTGTTAGTGATTAACATTGAACTAATTTCACTTAATATAATTAAATAAGGACGGTATCTAAAAGTCTTTAAAAAAAATAATTTCACATTATTTACTTGAATACCTTAATTGAAAACTTGAAGTAAAAGCTCCAATTTTGGATTCCATTAATAGTTTTTGTATAATATAGGTATATAATTAATTTTTTAAATATTTTTCAGCATCTGAAGCCATTTAGACTCCGTCCATATAATTTAATTTATCGATCAAGGCTGGAAGCGAACTCCTGGCCATCAGATCATGAAGCAAGAGTCAGGGTTTTTCGAGATAATGATAAATAACAATTTTTTAAGTCTTTTGCCAGACTCCGTTGAGGGCTTAACCGTATTAATCGAGGGGTAACTGTATTTATTTTTAATAAAATTGGATAATAAATTACACATATACCTAAGTTTGATAGTATATATTTCTCAAAATTGTAATTAGTGTTTTTCTTCTTCTTTCTTAAGGATTTTTGTAAATTTTCTCATATAAAAATGAAAATGTATAAAAATTAAAATTCTATCTAATCCTACATAAATGTATGTATGATTTTGGATAAAGAGCAAACAAAAAATAGCTAACTATTACAGTGTTATATACACAATTGTATTGGAATTATAAATGAAAAAAAGATTTTTATTATTATTTTTATAGTTTTTTCTTTTTGTTCTATTGTAGTTTTAAAATTAAAGTAACGCTTTTTATCAATACAAAGATCAATTCAGATGCAAGTTTAAGATATGAGGGCCTTATTATTTCGGAGTTCTAAAATAAAAAATTAATTTAATTAGCTTTTTTTATTCAATGAGTTTTTTCCTAATTCTTTGCTTTAGAGCATCTCCCCACTCCTAGGATCCTTCAAGACCTTCCGATTGCTTGTTATCTTTTAATAAAATAAATGTTTCAAAATTCGATTATAATAATAATCTATTAAATGTCAAACAGAATCTTTAAAAATAACTTTTAATCAAATTTATTGATTTCTCAGATACAAAAAGCGCTCCACTCTGGAGATTTTATTCCAAAAAAAAAATAAATAAATATTGGATTATCAACAGATAAAAACTTTTTTAAAAGATGAGTAAGTAAAAAAATATATTTAACCAAATACAAGCATTCAGATGAATATTGACAGTTTGAGATTGACTCTTCATTTGCTTTTGTATATGAAAAGGTAATCGAGTATCGAATCTGGTCGGTTCCATTACTTACATTACAATGCACTTCAATTCAAAAACGGACATATTCACAATTTATAATCTAATTTGGAGATAAATATCTAAGATTTAAACAACAGATCATTTTTTTTTTTTATGAGTTCAATTAAAATTAAAACGCTAAACGGCTCTCAATAAAAAATATTCCAATATATTGTTTATAAAATTAATAGCCCGTCTTTCAAAATTGAGATGGAAAGCCATTTTTTAAGTTCTATGGCATATACATCGATATCTTCATCACCTTTTGACAATCACTTTGAATACACAATAAGGAAGGAACGATTTATGTTATTGATTCCTTTTTGCAAAGTAAAAAGAATGTATTAATTATTTGAATAGATGTCTTTCTTTACCTTACATTCATTAAACAAGTTTTATTTTTTCAATTGGATGAACACAAAATAAACATGAATTGTTGTTTTATTTTTTCATTATTGAATACAAATTTAAAAATAATATTTCGTTATGTCAAAACATTTGATTAGTAGTTATTTTCTTAGAAATAAAAAAAAAAAAAAACAATTATTTTTCTATCGTTATGATAAATTAGAATTTCGATAGCTATATCTATGTTTGTATATCATGGAATTTATTAATATTCAATAATAAAATTCTTTATTATTAGGAAAAAATAAATATGTTAGACTTTTTCTTTGAGAAAAAAAGCCTTTAATTAAAGGCATATAAACCCTCAAAACCTAGTAAGAAATTAATTCTCCGGTTGGTTACCCCTGGTGCATCATGATTTTGGCACACCAAAAATCCATTTTAATGCCTTTTTTATTTTATTTTCTATGATCCAAATTCTAAAATCTTTAATCTTGAAATAATTAAAGTTTAAAAATATCAAGCCACATTTATTCCCCGAAGTGCAACGAGATTAGTAAGATTTGGTATGGGGTTGATTAAAAAAAAAATAGTTCTATTTTTGAGTATTAGAACTCAAGACTTGCTTATACCAGTGTTTCTCAACCTTTTTTCATTCGCGTACTCCTTTTCCCCCAAATGGAGCGGGAAAAACATTTTAGATCGTTATGTCAAAACATTTCATTAGTAGTTATTTTCTTAGAAATAAAAAAAAAAAACAATTATTTTTTTATCGTTATGATAAATTAGAATTTCGATAGCTATATCGCTATAAGTTTTGCCATTTAGTCTATAATAATTAAATATTTAATATAAAAGCCAAGTTCTTAAGTTAAATTCAGTTTTTATATTTTATGCAAATAATAAATTTTAAATGCAACAGGTTTTATTAATTATTTCAAATTTAATACCAAAATCATTAAATAATCGGTAAAATGTTATATAAACTGAATAACCTCCATTACCGCGGTTGTTGTCACAAAAAATACCGCGATGATTTAGATTCAGCAATTCTAAACATTTCGTGCAATTTTTTTTGAGGTAAATTCCTTAAGAGCCAAGTAAATTTCAGAAATAAATTTAGAGTGCAATAATTGGAATTTTTAAAAAATCTTTTCGACACTGAGGCCTTTTAAAAGATACATGTCATGTATATATATATATTAGGATACAGATTATCCAGGCATATTTATTTAGTCCAATTGGTATCCAATTGAAATTGGAATTTTATTTATCAAATTATAAACCACGAAAATCGAGGCATTTCTGCAAATAAAACATTTTCTTCTTCTCAATTAAATTGTTTATTTAATAGAATGATTTTCTCGGAATTTTATTTAGATAGTTCCTTTTTTCCAACTTTAATCATCTT
Organism: Anisolabis maritima; assembly: GCA_010014785.2. Classification (NCBI taxonomy): domain Eukaryota; kingdom Metazoa; phylum Arthropoda; class Insecta; order Dermaptera; family Anisolabididae; genus Anisolabis; species Anisolabis maritima. The sequence continues at coordinate 554 of JAAAKE020130981.1, read as the reverse complement.
GGCTAATTCATTCAAACAATAATAATCAAATATAAAAAAATCCATCATTTTAATTGACGATTTGTCGGATCTTTCAAAGCCAGAGGATTTAGAAAACCCTGGTTATTTTTTTGTAGAAAAACTTTTCAAATACAATATTTTAAGAATTTTTTTTTTTATTTTCTCTTACCTGTATATAAAATATATATAGTGAGAAAGAATTGCGATCGCAAAAAATAAAAATCGATGTCGAGATTTCAACGGAAATACACGTTTTGATGTCCCATGTGTAAAAAAATGAGTTTCGCAAAACGGTCGTAAAATTCATATATCAATTATTTATTGGATGATCTTTGAAATGCATTAACCCTTATCCACTCCAAAATTCTTCAACATTTTTGGGTTTTTGTGATTTTTGATTTTAACAATTCGATTAAATTGGCTGTACATCTTAGATAATCTTTAAGATGTATAATCATTTTTCATCTCAAAATAGTGTAGAGCGGTGTTTCCCAACGTGGGGCCCACGCCCCACAGGGGGGCAATTTGATTGTTAAGGGGGGCAATTCGAAAAT
>JAAAKE020130948.1:0-14383 GCA_010014785.2 Anisolabis maritima | reverse complement strand
TCGGGGTGGGTGTGGGGGGGGGGGGGCGTGGGGGGGGGGGGGGGGGGGGGGGGGCGGGGGGGGGGGTTAGCATGCGTTCGTTGTTCGTTCGTGTTGTTGTTCCGTTATCTTTACGGCTGCTGCCTCCGTTCAAATTGGACCAATTTTTTCCCCGTCCAACTGCTTTGGCTCCTCTCTCTCTCTCTCTCTTTCAACTCTCTTTCTTATATCTATCTATTTGTTGTTCACAGCCAAAATCTTCTTGACTTTTTACAACGAATTATTCCCCGCCCCCTTTCTCCTTTATCTTCCATTTTTCTCTTTCTTCTATCATTCATTCATATTATTATATTATAAATGGATACTAATGTTTCCCTTTTAAAGAAATTTAGCTAAATTTGATCTTAAAATTCGCCAATTAATTGTTTTTTTTTTTATAATTGGTTTCCATTCAATTAGATTATTCTTTTCTCAAGTTTTGGTAGTTTAAATATCATAAAAAAAAAAAAAAATATTTTTTGCGATGATTAAAAAAAATTTTTCAATAAATTTGATATTAAAATTCACAAAAATGTAGCCTTTTCTAATTGGTTGAATTCAACTATTAGAATAAATCCAAATAGAATCGATTAACCGAGTGGTTTCAGGTACGGCAATTGAGACGACAGTTGCCTATTGTTTTATATGCTCCTGCCCTTTTTTCTTTTCTCAGATGATCAACTTGTATCAACCTGTGCGGGAAGAAATTTTACATTGGTTGGAACCCCTCAGAAAAGTTAATGCCCTTTTTTTAATTAATTAAATAATTTTTTCTTAACTTATTTTGATCCCTCCCTTTCTTTTTATTATGCAAAATTCCAACAACAATACCGAGCTTGCTGAAGCAAAATGCTGAAGAAAAAAAATCCATTCATTGTCAAAAATGCCAAAATACTTTAAAAAAAAATTATGACCTAAGCCAAAGTATTTGTGTTTTATTATAAACTAGGAGGACTTTTGGCACAAAGTAAGTTGAGAATAAATTTATTTAAATAATTAAAAACAAAATTACATTCATTTGTATTTGAATAAGAAAACAACTTCAAAATTTGGAGCTAATCTCATTTTTTTCTTCATTTAATATTTTAATTCAATTTTTTTTTTTTTTTAACTTTATAAATTTAATTAGCGTTAGTGGATTTTACGTTTAAAATAATAATCCACTCTAGATGTTCATATATGAGTGTATGTTTATAATTTAAGATAAAAAAGAATGCAAAATGACCAAGAGAGAGAGAATGAGAGGGAAAGAGATTATTCCTCGTTAACATCCAAACAAAAATAGCTGCCTTCCCATTATTTATATAATTTGAATAGCTTTCAGGCATTCAAAAAATTTTCTTTAATTCTATCTAAATTCTTTTAACAACATAAGATTTAATTTAAAATTTAATAATAGAGAAAATTCTTTTATAAAGTTTTCTGTCACCGATTCACCTCCTTTTTTTTCAGGCAGTTTAAAAGGGTAAAGTTGAAAGAAACTTAACTGTAGCTTATTTTAAATACAACGTTACGGCCACTCTTTCTGTGACCTTCTTCAGGTTCAGATATAAATGCAAAGAGATCAACAATCTTAAGTTAATTGAAAAACAACACTACGATCTCAGCGCTATCTGACCTGCCCAATCGATTGTGGCGCCATTACAAATAGTTAGGCACGAATTCAAATTTTTAAAGGTTGTACTCTCTAATATTTTGATTCATAATTATACAAATCAATCAACATATAATTAATTAATTTTGTGAATTTATCTATAATTACAATTTTCTTTCATCTGAATTGTATCTGAAGAAGACAGGATGAATGGTGGTGGCCGTTGTATTTAATACAAATAAACCATAGATGTTGAAAATATAATTTATTTATTAATGATAAAAACTGTAAAAATCTTCATTTCTAAAAAAATTAGTTTCCAACTATATTTCATTTAATATAAATTCAGGCTCTCGGGGGGAAGGCAGGGCGAACTGCATGTTGTGCATTAACCGACAGTAAACAGCTGTAGTGTTTTATAAAAAATCTAGCACCTTGAGTCGCAATTATGTTAGGGCCGCGCTGTGGTTGGTCAGCTGACTAACATCCTGCCATCCTATCACAACACGCTTTCACAGTAGTTAAATAGATGGGCCATTTTTTTTTTTTTTTTTTACAAAAATTACTTAGACACTTAGAAATGTTTTATGTCGAAATAATTAATTTTTGTATTAATACAATACACATCATCATTTCAGAACTTTGAATTCTGGTTTTACTTGATCAGATTTGATCCTCTATTTTTTGACTCATCTAAATAGAGAAGGTTTTGCCCACGGACTGGTTTAACAAAGCAGAAATAGAGGATCATCTTTTTTTGGCTACTTCATATGTTTTAAATAATTTTCTCCAATTACAAAAAACGTTTTGTTTATCAGATAAATATACCCTCTATTTTAATTTAATATATTTCATTTTTCAAATAGTACGTTCCCACAACTGGAGATTTAATCAATTAGGGCATTTCAAATACTACAATCGTCGATCTAATTTTATTTATTAGTTTGATGAAGGCATCATTCGGTCTATAATTTGGAGAGAAATAGAGTATATGCCCCTCAAAGGTAATTGGACATCCTATATCTTTTTTCTCTTCTTCATGGAGAATTAGGAATTATTTTGAATTTCTTGTCACTCTCTTAATTTTCCATTAAGAAGAACAGGATGTCCACTTGTACTTTTGAGGGGATAGTACTAAATTGTTTAGTTTTCATAAAACACTGATACGCTATATTAAAAATTATTATTTTCTTTCAATAATTTAACATAAAATAAAAAATATTGTTCTCGTTTGCTGAAGGGTTTGTCGAAGGTCATCTTTGCATTTTTCGCATTCACACAATTGCAAGAAGAAAAAAAAAAAAAAAATGGTGTAATAAAACATGGCTTTTGTCCCCGAATGCTAGCGGAGTCCATATTTCAGCGGTTATTTTCTTTCCTCTTCCTTTTTTTTTCTTTCTTTTTTTTTTTTGTTTTTATTATGCATTTATTCAGAGACACACACCGTGTAGTATGAAAAAACTTTCTTTGTTTTGTGTATCCCACTCGGTTTTTTTTTTTATACTCTCATCCCTCAATCGCCGAACTCTCAGGTATTTGATTTTCAACTCAAGAAAAATTATAGCCTTATCAAAGAGTGAAGAAAATGATAAAAAAAAAAAAAAAAAAGAGAAAGAGAGAAAAAATGAGAAAATAAGAGATGAGAGGGTGACAAGAAATAATGATGTTTGTAGAAAAGGAAACTTTTTAAATTTCAAGACGAGAGAGAAGCGTTAGAGGCACCTTGTATTATTATTATTATTACGTTTTCATTTTTCACAGCGGAATCTTAATAACGCCGGGTACCATACCCCCCACCCTTACGTAGTTGACAGGTAGCGCTGCCGGTTAATTGGGGTTAGGATTCCCCTTTTTTCTTTTGACTTTTTCCCTTGAATTAAACATTCCCACCAGAAGAGAAAAAGAAAAAGAGAGAGAGAGAGAGAGAGAGAGGGGAGGGGAGGAGGATCGTCTTCATTATAAGCTTGTAACGTAAAAAAAGGAGGGAAAAAGTGTCAACTGTTCGCTGACTCATTACTCTTGAAATTCAATTTAAAATAAAAAATGTCATAGCAAGATCAATATAAAAAAAAAATCATTTTTTTAGAATAATAGAAACTATTTATTCCGTTTAATTAAAAAACGAATGGGGGATTTATTTTTTAATAAATAGGTTAAATCTCAAAGGTATTTGGATAAAAATATTGACAATTTCACCACTACACAGGTTTTTTTTTTTTTATATATTCAGTGGCAGAAATAAATTAAATTGTCAAATAATATAAGGACGATTTTAGGGAAAATTTTTTTTATAAAATCTCTTTATTTCCTTAAGGAGATAAAATTGTATCAAGAAATATGAAGAAAAAAAAAAAACAAAGATTTACGAAGAAAAAAAGGAATAGAAAGGAGAGAAAAGAAAATTATATATAAACTTGTATTATATATTATTTTATTGTAATAATAATATATAAGGTACAAAAAAGCCTCTAGTACCCTAAGATGTAATTTTAAATCAACTCTAATATCGGCTTGATTACATGGTTGATTATATGCCTGGGAGACACAAACTAAAAAAAAGCACGAATAATTTTTTTTTTTTTTGCAAATTCAAAGAAAATATTTTAAAATATATATTTTTTATATATAATAAATATATTGTGACTAGAAAATAAAATAAGTAATTCTTTTATTGAATTCATTCTTTTGACGATCGATTTCCATCATTAATAATAATAATAATTAATAATGCAACATCAGGCCTGGATATATGACACAATTTTGACTCCGAATTGACATTTACCTTTCTGCTCACAATGAATCCATTAACGGAAATAGACCGAGCGCTTCATCCCTCAAATTGTAGGTCCTAATTCGCCACTGATAAAGAACTTTTAAAAACACACAGTGACTTTCATTTCATGGAAAATTGATATAAATATTGAAATATATTATACATCTCAAAAGATATTGGACAAACTCTATATTTTGTTACATCTTAAAGTATAATTAGAGGTATAAATATAAAATAAAAATTGTAAATTTCTTAATGTTTTATCCAAAAAATTGTATATATTACAAAACAATGTATGTAATACATGAAAACTACATTCAAAAAATTTTGTTTTAACATTTATTCTATATACCCCTAATAATCCATTAAGATAAAACAAAAGAAAGCGTTTGCTCAATTTCTTTTGAGACTTATAGTACATTCACATTGGGCAATTACTTTATAAACACCTTGTATATTTTCAAATATTTATTAAATTATAACAGTTAAATTAGATAATTCCTAAACAATTTTATCCATAAAATATTATATTGCTATATATGTATAAAGCAATAATCAAATGAAAAATTGATTAAACAAAAATTTATTAAACTTCAAAAGTTAATTAAATGGAGATAAAATTAGAAAAAAAATTTAATCAACATGCCATTTATATTTGTTTGAATTCAACAATTTTTTTTAATAAAGTATAGCTATATCTATAAAAAGTTTATAAGTTTATTACATTTGTTATATCACTTATTTATTTATTTAAAATTTTAAATAACGTCTCAGGATTTTAATCGCTCTAAGTGAAGTTAGTTTTTTTTTTATTAATTAATTCTTCCTATTAAAATAATGTTAAATTATATTAAGAATAAGGCAAATTGATATTTGAAACTACTTGAATGGTAAATAAATAAAAATTCGGAAGAAGCACCAAAATAAATTTATAACTTGAAAAAGAAACGGTTTTGTGACGTCATTGAAATCAGCCAATTAGCGAAGACTTGACCTTATTAACTAGTGATTGGCTGGAGTCTAGGCTTAATCTCATGCAAATCATCAACTACAAAAGAGATGAATATAGTTAGCATGGCGCATGCATAGTTCTCTTAGGAAACAAACTCAATAAAAAGCTTGTTCAAAAAAAAAATTTTTTAGATTCATAATTCACCTTCAGCTTCGCCATTCTTTAAAAATTCAGTGAAATTGAATACTATCATTTCACTTTTGTATCAATATTTCATAAGATTATAGTGACCAGACGCCCCGGATTTTACATGACTCTTGCATTTCAACTATATGGCCCACATTGAGAAACATCCCGCATTTATGGTTTATTCTTTTTAAAAATTTTACTACAATACTAATACAATATTGAAAACTATCTAAAAAAAATTTATGCACTTATTATTATATCTGTTTATTTTTATTATATTTTATATTTATATACATATTATTTCTATTGCTTTCTTTCTTTCTTTCTTTCTTTCTATACACTTTTCTATCTCTTGTGCATATGCGCATAGAAATGTTCTGCAAAGGACGAGCGGACCATATTATTTTATATTTTTGTCAACTTAATTATTATTATTTTAATAATAATGTCTCTGATGATATGGCCTTCAAATCCAAAACACAATTCAAGAAAAAAAAACCTCATTAAAATAAAATAAGAATTTGTACTCTTGATTATATATTTGATTAAGAAAAAAAAAAAAAAAAAGGCTTCCAATTATTTCCTACAAATACAGTACAAATACCAAAAAAATATACTATATATATTTTTTTAATTAATTACTTTTTAATATAATTTCTCATCTAACTGGCTATGACATTAACAAAGGCATCTATCAAAAAAATAAAAAAAAAAAAGCTCAAAGGAATGAAGGGCAAAAGAATATTTCAATTACTTAAAACATCGACAAAAAAAAAAAAAAAAAAATGAGCAAGAAGACACGTCTCCCACTCTACCAAAACTCTCCTTCCTCTCTCTCTCTTCCTTTATTTATTTTTCTTTGTTTGTCCCAAGGGTGAAATCTCAATTACTCACATGTTAAAATGTCTCTCAGTCAAAGAAAAAAAATATTTGATTTTGCTGTAAAAAAAATTTTTTTTTTTGAAATTTTAATTTAAAACAAAAAGTCACTTTTATTGGGATATTTTTAAAAATTTTTCTTTTAGAATAAAAAGTGGAATAAATATTTCTAATTTTTTTTTGTAAGTATTTAAAATATCTATTCTATACTTCTGATTGGCTATTGAGTATGGCGCCATGATGACGTCATAATGATGTTGCAATCATAGAGTGCGATTTGAGAGAAGAGGTAAAACTCTCACATGTTGATCTAAAGATCAGTGGTCCATTTAAGCTATAAAATTTTTAAAATTAAATAAATAAAGCGAACCGTTAAGATAAAAATTTCGCAACTTAAACTTTTCCTTTGAAATAAAAAAATATTCACATTTAAAACGTTCGGGATAAAATAAATTAGAAATAAATCATATTTATATTTAAAAACTTAATTTAAATAATTTTTTTTAATTTCTCTCCGTACTGAGGAGCCGGCACCGGTCCGGGGCCCCCCGGTTGGGAACCTACTAGAGTATTTAGTTTAGTCAACCCAAATTAAAGTGTATAATTTTTCTTTTGAAAAATAATTTCCCCAAATCTCTTCAAAATTTTAGAAACTTGATAAATAAGCTCAATCTCATATAATATTATATAATGATCCAATAGAAACCTAACAATAATCCGATTACGTCATCCAACAGGTAAATCACTCGGGAGTATCCACTTCAGTGAATACATAAAGGTCACCTCCTGTCTCTCTATAATCCCTTTCTATAATTTTTTTCTCTCTCTATCTTTACCATATGTGAAATAATAACGTTATTTATTATTGAAGAAATTCGGTATTTTATTTCCTTTTGTTCTCAAATGGCCCTATTTTTTTCCTTTACTGCCCTAATTGATATTTACCCCATTCATGCAATGAAATGGCTCGTTCAATGATCAATAAAGACTTGATTTAAATTTGCACAATAATTGATGTATTAATAGAAAATTTATTAATAGCTTTCGGGTCCCTTCTGGGATTTCGAAACAAATGCCTTTGCATTATTAAATTTGATACTTGTTTATTACTTTGGCCTCCCCCTTCCCCCCTCTCTCTCTCTCTTGTTAACAAAACAAAATGTATAATAGATGGAAAAAAAAAGCGCTTTGACAATAGATTAATAATCTTATAATTTTAAACGGCTTTAATGATTGTGGCCTTTAAAATATTGACGATTTAAATATTGTCACCAAAGTTGAAAATTAAATAATAATTAACGAATATAATTTAGGTTTGCCTGGCAAAAAGATATTTCCTTAAATCAATCTTCATGAGAAAGTGATTAAAAATTGATAATATAAAATTAATTTCATAGAAAATAAAAAGTAAAATTAATAAATTAAAACGTTTAAAAAAAATGTAAAGATAAAAGAATGAAAATTTTTTTAATTTTATTATCCTAACATTTCAAAGTGTATTTTTTTTTTTTTTTTGTGGATTTATAAGAAGTAATTACTCTTCTCTCGTGGGTCGCACAATAGGAAACCCTAAGGATAAATAAATAATAGTCTCCACCAATTGAGGGAGAGTTTAAAAAAATGCTAAATTTATGTATGAATGTGCTAATATCAAACGTTCTAAGTACCAAACAATTCCATTTATTTGTAAGTTGTCGGAACGTTCTTACAAAATTAAAATAAATAACCATTTTCGTTTTATTATTTAATACGTTTCTTTTTATTCCAAAATTATTTCCTTAATCAATTTTTTTTTTTTTTTTTTTTTGTTTAAAGATTAAACCCGCGAATACATGACGTGACAGGATGTTTTTAATGGTGAAATTTTACCAATAAAAAAAATCATATATATATATATATATATCTATAGAGAGAGAGAATATTTCAAGCTAATAAATGAAAGATTCTCCATTATTTTGGAGGGAGAAAATATATTTTGGTTAAAATAAATATAATTCTATTTTATATTATTAATTGAGAACATTATATTTTTTTCAATTTCCTCAAACTCCAGGAAATTTAAAAAACATTACCAATTAAAAAAAGTCTATTTAAAATGCAAATAGCTAACGGCCAATCAACCAGAATATAAATAACAAACGCCTCAATAAAATGTAGAAATTTTCTGCTCGTGACAGAATTCATCTATATATATAATCGGAACGATGCATGACCTAGTATATATATAATAACAATAGCAACAATATCCGAGGAAGGCGAACGCGTTGGCAAAAATGGCTCTGCGAAGGGAGTGAGAGAGAGATAAATGGCGCCTTGATAATAGCAACGTCACCCATCCCCCCGACCCCCAATGGTATTGTGACGCCTTTTCCGACGACACCACACCATTTCATCCCACCTGCAGGCTCAACGCCATGATGCTGTTATGATACGGAAACGAACCTGTCACTGGCATCGAAACCGAAACCCACGGCGCCGATATTTATTTCCACACACGCACACATATCCTTGTGAGAGCGAGCAATTCTTATATATGAAACAAATGATGACGTCTGTCTCTCATCATCCATCCGTTTAGCCCTTATTCTTATCAGATTTAAACAAAACAAACGGGATGAAATGTTTTTAATTATCTTAAATTAGAGAAAATGTGAAATATTTTATTTATTTTTTCTTATCATCGAAAAAAAAAACATTTTAATTAATTATCTTGCTTTGTCTCTTAAGGCAATTCATTCAATTTCATAGGATTCTAAAATTTTACATTCATTTACCGAGAGAGATTCCGGTCAGCGATTTCGTTCATATTTAGTATTCGGTATATTTTTAAGTAAAGTGCACAACTCGGGCATTTATTGGAAGAATCAAATTGAAAATAAAAGAATATATGATAAATATATAGATTTAAATATAAAGAATAAACGATGAGGTCTTAAAATCAGGCAAAGTTCAACTGAAAATAATTAAAATATTTTAGAGTAATAAAAATTAACATTTCTACATTGATGATATGAATTTAAGAAATAAACAATGACCCTCTTGTTCCAATTTATTTCTGCTCTGGATAATATATTCCAATTCAATTAGACAATTGTTTCAATTCGTAGATTTTCTATAGGAATCAAAATATTTCCGCGCTAACAATCTCTTATCGACTTCGGAGATTTAGGTCAAGCAATTTTCGAAAGCGACCGTCCTAATAGGAATAGCAATGGATGAGAGGGGGAGCATCCCGCCCCTTTGGCTTTGGCGTCTGCTTCCCAAATTTATCATTTTAAACATCTTGTCCGGACGAGTGCATTGTATATATAGATATAGATATATACGCCACCTAGCACGAATGATTTATGGAACCGCCCAGACGGTTATGTATGGCACTATTTGTATTCAACAAAACACTAAAAGAATCTATCTGTCTCTCTTCGAAGCTATATATCTCAGGCGTTTTATTAATTAATTAAGATTAAAATATTTAGGTCAATGATATTGGTCATAGGATCATAGCACATATATCAATTTAACGAAGAGCTGGATGATAGACGATCTAAAGGGTGAACAAAAAAGACAAATTGACTAAAACTTTCACATTAAATTAAACAAAATTATACTAACTTCTCATTTATATTTATTTGAAAAAATATTATATAAATTCATAAATTCTTCAACAGCAAATTTACAAAAATATACAAACACATCTCCATAATACAAAGTGCAAATATACCATAAAAAATAATCACATATATTTTATAAAAAAAAAATATACTGTATACTATAGTTTTGGGACTGGATGGCTTCGGTTAACAGCCGTTAATAAATTTTTAAAAAAATAATTAACAATAGAAAAATGTATTATTCATTGGTAAATCAGTGTGAAAATAATAAATTCTAATATGGTTTTTATTTTTCTTTAATATTCATTTCATTCATTAAAAAAAAAAAAAAAGTTTAAATGTTATTCATTATTTTGATAATTACAAAAATAAACACTAAACTAGAATAGAAAAATATCTTTACTTTATTACAATCCGAAAATATTTGCCTGGCTTCTGATTGGCTTTTAAGTGTCGCGTCATGATGACGGTGCAATCATAGGCTTGGACAAAATTTGACATTTACACGTATTTCTAAATGTGTGCTTAAGTTAACAAATAAAAAAATCAAATATATATATCGGGGATACACTGGTATCTAGAAATCAATTAAACTATGAAAAAAATTAACAGGACTCACAGGTTGAGAAACACTGGACTGACATGTAAAGTCATATCACCATAAGGAGTAAAAGTATTTCATTTTAAAAATCAAAAAAATCAGGCTCCCTCCAGCCCTTCAAGCAGATATAGAAGACAAATTTTGTTCTAGTTGGCAAAATAAGATATATTTAAGTAAAAAGGGTCAAATAAAAAAAACATTAAAAGTTTATTGGTTTTTTTTTCTATTTAAACTTTTATCAAGTACCTGATATTCTCAATGATATACTTATTATTTACTTTTATTTATTTATTTTTAATATATCTAATTATTTATCTTTATATACAATATATATATTCCTTTCCACTGTGGGAAAGAAAATAATTAATATTAATATATATATATGACCTTAATAGCTGTCGCGTCCAATACCATCGCACACACACACGCGCGCGTGCGCCACACACACACACAACTTAAAGTTGTTGACTAAAATAGCAAAAAAAAAAGGAGAAAGTTCAAAGTTATGATGGGGTCTACATGCTTCCCTTAAAAATCCTAGAATAATTTTTTTTCAATGTTATAATAATTAGATCTATTAATGACGTTTTGTGCTCTCTTAAATTTTATGAAATCTCATTTCTATTCATGGCTGTGCCTGCAATGAAGAAAGTAGTTATTTTGATCTTATTTTATTTTAAAAAAAATAAAAAATTTATAGGATCAAATCTTTTAACTAAATAAGAAAAAAAACCTATAATTTGTAGATAATAAATAAACATGTCATGTTCAAATGTTACTCTGCTGAGTTTGACAATCTCATTAATCTGTTGAATTGAATCTTCCATCAATAAACGATCATCTGTAACAATTGATATATAGGGATTTAAAACATTTTCTGGAAAAATAGTAATACTTATTTAATCAAAATAAGTATTTTATTATTACTCAAAATTTACATTTTTTAGGCTTCAGAGACGATAGTTATAAATTAAACAATTCTATTTATTATTTTTTAAACTATGCTTATCTTTTTAATTGCTTATTGTTGAGATATTTATTAAAAAGAGGGCGGGTTATTGTTGAGAGTGGGAGTTGGTCACTTTCCCCTTCCACTGGGTAGGCTTCCACCTCTCCACTTGGCTCCTCTCTCCTTTGCCTCCTTCAGCCAGACGAGAAGACGCCATGACAGACTCTGCAAGCAAGACCTACGCTCATCCTTAATTATTCACGAATTATCAAGGTACCAACTTCGTTTTTTATTTAATCACTGATCTATTTCAATTCTGAATATGAAATATATAATTTTATGTGGATAGAACGTTTGATTATTTATTAATTCAGGTGCACATACATGATAAAAAACTGTGTCTGCACTGCTCCATCCATTTTGTTCGTATTCTTTTCTTTCACCGTTATATATTATAGTAAAACTTATTTCTTTATTGATATAGGCCATGGGTGATCGATCATTTTAGGTGCTACTTATCAAGTGAAAATTGTGGAATATTTTCAAGATTTTTAAAAGTTTATAAGGCAATAAATATAATATTAAAAAAATAAATAAATAAATAAAAGTACAAAAAACTAAAAAAAAATATAAAAACAAAATTGAAAGAAAAAATAATCGAACTATACTTGTATCCATTTCGACTTAAAATTTATCAATTATATTTCAGTTTGCGGGGGATTTTTAAGTACCTTGTCTTCTTGGCCATCTCTTATATCTATCTATATTATATTACAATCAGAAAATATTTGCCAAGGCAGACTTCTGATTGTATACTGTAAATTGGATACCAATTTATTTAAATAAATGAGTTCCCACATCGCCCATGTTTCTCTATCTGAATATTAATTGTTAAAAGTAAATATAGCTGGGTAACAATAAAATTTTCACTAAATTTTTATAATCTAAAATTTATATAGTTTTGATTAATGATAGAGTACTGAGGCGAGCAGCATGAACTCTTTACTAATGTCATTCCCCCTCCACCACAAGTAAATGCTTAACTCATCATTATCATTTGTCATTCTATTTTCATTGCTCTTAGACGATCAATATTAATGTCATTTTGATAAAATAATGTAAAGTCCGAGTTAGGAGGTATTTCTCAAAACAAAGATGGGGGTTTCAGTAGCGTAAGTAGGGTTTGTTAATAGATAAACGAAATATTTTTTAATGGTAGATATTAAGAGTTTCCTTAGAAGATTGTGAAATTAAGAATTTTATTTATTTTCAGAATTTTTACTGGCTTGGCTTAGGTAATTTTACCCATTTTTGGGAATTTCCTAAGAAGCATATAAAGCATAATATCTATAAAATACATAAAATAAAATATTATTTTAATCAATATATTAGATATAAATTGTCAGTTATCAAGCCATTAAAATTGTTTAAAATTTTATTTTCATAAACTTTTGTTGTCTAAGGAAACTTGCATTCTCTACAATTAAAAGTAAAAAAGTTTAAAGAGTGGTCTTCAATAGGTCACTACTATTTTCAATAATTTTTATTTTATATTATAAATAAGAAAATGAAAGAATATTTGATTCCATATATTGATTTTTTTTTTTAGAAATCCACTAATTATATGCCGTTGACTTTAGTCCGGTCAGATTTGTATTATCAAAAGCTGGTTGGTCTTTACAATAGTTTCCCTATACAGTGGATAAATGTGTGTGTTTGTGTGTATGTGAATAAGCTGACCAAGATAAAGGACCCAAGTGGGCGGGGAGGGTTGAGCTCGGAGATAAAAGGTGCTTCAAAGGGTAAGAACCGATCAGAATGCCATCTATGTCGTGTGTTGTACTCCCCTCTTCTACATCCAACTACCCCTACTTTTACTCCCACCCCCTAACGCTTTTAACTCTCCGTTCTGCCGCGACGTGGCGCCCTTTGTTGTACTCATTAGAATGAGCAAATTACGGGCTGTATTTCCGTCTCTTGCTAATAATTGTGAAAGCTTTTTCAATCAGATATCAGCAATTTGAAATTCAATTGGTAAAAAAAAATACCTATCGTTATTACATCTCTTTGAAAATAAGTATCAAAAGCTGCGCTCTGACAGTTTGAGCACTCAGTCAATCACGTTAGGGGCTGGTGAGCTTTGTGCGGACTTAAATTATAATTAGTGGGGGATATTTCAAAAGGGATCAGAAGAAATGAATGATTAAATGTTTTTTTTATGAGATTAATTTTTATATTCAAATATGGGATAAAAATGGATAATTTGTCGAAATGGGATTTTTTAAAAATTAAAGTTTTATTAAATATTACCTTCCAAAAGATTAAAAATAACGATAAAGTAATCATAGCAGAGTGGTTTTTTTTTTTTTTTTAGATGACGATTAAATCTATTTTATATTTTTTAGTGGTTCACGGATGTTTCGTAAATTTTGGTCTATACGCGGAAAAAATTTATTGCCCTACCTCTAAAGAGAAATTTTAAGCCTGACTTCGATATCTTATCCATGTTAATAATATATTATCACTAATTATATTGTCTATTATAATTTATGGGTGATTATTACAAAAGCTATGCTTATATAGCGCTTAGACTAATGCATTCAATATTGAAACCAAGGGAGGAGGGAACATGTACAAAGAAACAAAAATTTCAGACAAAAATATTATTTATTTTAATATTCGTCTCAGAACCGCCCTGAATATATTATATTCGATAGGTTATTGTTTGTTCGAGTAAAAATAATATTGGGTTGTTCGGAAAGTCATTTCGTTTTTTCCCGCCAGAGGACTTAATTACGTTTTTTCGAAACTAACTTC
>JAAAKE020130937.1:0-14384 GCA_010014785.2 Anisolabis maritima | reverse complement strand
GGAAATCAATTTTTATAAGTAATAAAAGAACCCAGTGGCCATTATTATTTAACACCTTTCAATAAATGCTATGTCTTAATTCCTTATCTACACTCAGTAGAGTACATTCACCTTTAAGGGAAGAGTATTCTCCCATCGAATGCAAAAAAATTAAATCAATTACGGATGTAATTATGATGAAATAAATTCCTTTCATTAAGTGGTAAAGCTAAATAATTAGTATATTAGAAATTCAATTCATTTTATAATACTTAAAACTTGTCGATGATAAAATTATCAAGTTTGAAAACTAATTCATGAAGTCCAAAAATTATTATATATACGTTTGAACGACTTGACATAAAATTTTATAGTATTCATAAATTTTATTCAAGAACCAAAGTCAACAACTTTTAGTAACGATCAACCCAGACGAAGTTGTACTTCATGAGTTTATTTCGATGAAAAGACTAGCAAATACAGATAACTCGTAGTTACATTACTATCCAGGAATTTACAAAATGTGAGAGTATAGCTTGTAATTTCACTATTTTAATTTTCGTCAGAACGCAAATTAAAGTTTTATTTAATAGAATTTCATAAAATTTAATAATTGTGAAATTATTATTATTATTGATAAAGGTATTAATAAAAAAACGTTTTATAAGTATATTAGTCATCTTCAAAGAACATTTCTTTATCTCAAAGGAGTTTATCTTATGAAAAGATAAATTATTATTTGAATAAAAATAATTTAATACATCAAAATAAAAGGAAAACAAATTTAGATAGAAAGGATTTTTTGTCTTGAACGCCAAAACTATCGCCAAACCATCAGGATGTCTTTATGGTTATATGCAGGAGTAAATCATAATAAACGTGGATAAATAAATAAAGAAATATCTCTGAAGATATGAGTTTTTGCACCGTCTTTTCACTATAAAAATAAATTTGGAGTTTTTTTTTGACACTTGTTTTCTTTATAACCCTGGTGTTCTCCTTATAAACTTGTTTGTTCATTAGATCCTTTCCCTGCATTGTAATATATATTAACTCTTTTCTTATCAATCTCAAAAATATTTCCAGGATGTCATAGAACCCATCTGATTATCATATTTTAATGAATTAGTTTAGTTTCTTGAAAAAAAATATTTTAATATTGTTTTGATTAAAAACGATCGATCGATAAATTTATCTGCTAGTGAAATGTTTAAATATAACTTCAGGAAGAGCTTGTTTATTTCATATTTTCTTTATTAATTTAATAAAAAAAAAAAAATTAGGATCCAGACTTAGGATTTTTTATTAATTTCATTTGAAATAGGGGAGCATAAATATAGCAAATGGATGGAAAAATTGTTTTTCAAGAATATTAATTATCCTGAAATTTTTTTTAAACATATATCTTTCTAGATAGAAAATAAAAATAACACTTATTTATATTTATACGTATGGTAAAAGAGAGATAAGATATACCGGTATATATAATTTTATTGTGAATTTTCTTTTAAACACGCAAATCCTAGTAAATATAAGAAATCAAGCATTAACTTGAGGTAAAAAAGAAAAAGCAATGAATTGGGGAAGGTTTTAAATAATTTTATTTTGAATATTTCCAAACAAGAAAAGTATAAAAATTGGATGTCATTTTTTCTGATAATAGTTAACTGAAGAATTTGGTTAATTCCTATTTAAATAATTAAAGTGTCCAGTAACCAAAAATTGAATGATTTATCCTTCTTGATTTTAGGTCTTTATGTTTGTATATGATATTTATATAATTGAGGTGTTGCAACAATTTTTTTTTTTTATTTGTTAAAAAGACTTAACGAATTAATTAGTAACAAATCGTTTGAGTGAGATTTCTATTCTATGACCTAGAATAATAAATATAAATTTCATTTTTTTTTAATAAAGGAACTTGGCGATATTTTAAAGATAACGAAAGAAAGTTGAGGATATGGTAAATAGTTGGAGAGCATAAAATTTTACCGGAATGAACGTCAGTATCAACATCGATGTCGGCGTCCTCATCATCGGGATCCGGAGTATCGTTCTCTGCCCTGTCCAGTAAGACGATAGGCAAATTGGGGGAGAGTAATAAAGGCACGGGGGAGGACGCCGTGGATAAGGAAGTCGTCGGCGATGGTGGAGTCAATGGGACATAAAAAGTGGAACGACGCCGTTGTGGGTGTTCGTCACCCGAACACCCGCTCGGGCTCTCCAGCATGGCACACGCCACTTTGAATACGGCTCTTCGTTTACACGATAGTACACAAAATAAAACACACACTAACACTCATTATCTGGTGATAATAACAAAATAAAACCCACTTAAAAACACTAATTTCATTACAATAGGATATCACTATCACTGTTAGAAAACTTGATAAATAAGAATAGTTGCCAAGTTCATTGTTATCGAGAAATAACAATACGTGAAGGGACTCGCAGCGGTTGGAGGGCGACTGGTCGCCACTCCAAGCCAGGCTTGCGGCCAGCGAGGGAGGGGAGGGGAGAGTGCGCAGGAGTGGGGACTCTCTCTCTTCCTCTGGCATGAACATGAAATCGGGCAAACGCTCTGCCCTTTCTTTATCCTTATAATAATATATTTTTTCCAATAGCAAGAAAAATTTTGGAATGTTAATTTTTACTTAATTTCTTCAATTAAAATTAATAATAAATTAATTCAATTTAATTTTCGGAAAAATAATCCTAACACTTTTATTTTAATAAATATTGTTTTATCTTAAGGCCTTACTATAGTTACCTAAATAATTTGGTAATTCAAATTTTCTCGGAAAGATAGTTGGAATATTAACTTTAGTGATTTTGTTGTTCTCTCTAAAAAAAATAGTGAGTGAAGTCGCATATTCCCAGAGCACCTTCAAAATCAAAGAAAAACAAAACAATAACAATTTTAAGAACTTAGAACATTCAGATTCACATTTGGTTCTTTTTTTTATTTTTCTAGCTTAAATTTCTCCTCTAATTTTCTTAATTGTTATTAGATTTTATTTTTCTTTGATTTTGAAGGTAGGCTGGACTGGAAATTTGTTATTGGAATAACTATTTTTTGGAGAGTATACTAAAAAAAAATTAATGTACATTCATTATCATTACAAGAATTGAGAAATTTAGTCTTTTTTGGCATCTGAGGCCATTTAGACTCCGTGCATATTTATTTAAATTATTTGGAATCCAATATAATTTGAATACATTTTTGTCGCTTTGGACAGGAAGCGAACGAACCACTGACTTTTGGTAGGTGAGATGAGATCTTCTACCTTTGCACCAAGGGACAGACTCAGAGAGTTATTTTCATTGTTGTTTATCTAAGTTAAAATTTGTATGAATAATAAAAAGAGGGGACAAAAGGGAAGGGGGTTCAATAAGAGAAAAAAATTCATTAGGTGCACAAAAAATCACATAAAACGTGAAAAAATAATACTAAATAAACTGCGATGGAAAAAAATTCCGGCGGCCCATGCGTAGTGTCCAGCAATTAAAAAAAAAATTTGAAGAGAAAAAAGGAGAGAACTGAGTCAATAAAAAAATAAATTTAAAAAATTGGAGGGTCAAATTTTTTATGATCATAATAGTTCCCCCTATTATATATAATAGAGCTGGAAAGTAAAAAATTAAATTTGTAAAATCATAAAAAAATGTTTATTTGACATATTCACCTTTATTATAGTATATTGTAGAAGCTAATAAAAGTCAAATTGAATAGTTTCGTAAGTTTATTATCTTTTTCTCTTTCTATAATCTTCAAAATCTGAGTTCGTCATCAGGTGGCCTGAGTCAACATCTGGAGTTATTTCTTTTACACGTACTGATTCAACATTGATGACGAACCAATCCAAAAGAAAGGAACGGAAACGTCGAGAATTTTCACAAATAAAAAGAAGAAAATAGAAATAATTTTTTCTATATATAAATAGATAGTGTTTACCTAAAAAAATTTTACACGTTAATGCTAGTTTTAAATGTTTGCATAAGAAATATACGCTTTATTTAAAAAACTATTATAAAAACAAAAATAATTAACAAATCTTGACCTTTGAGGTTCATTTGGTTAATAAATATCAGCTAGATGTGAAAAATGTATATTCTTGCAACGAGTTAATTAATCATATATATTAGCAATTAATGGATCTATACAGTTCGATGAATTAAATCATTATAATCTATGATAATTAATGGAGACAAATAATGATAATAAATTCTATTTTCTATACTTAGTTAAATTTTCAAACGTCGACAGCTCACCCCTCAAGGCAAAATAGATGAATTTAGAAAATATTTTTTCCATTGAATAGAATGATACTAGAATCATTTTAAGAGAATTATTTTTTTTTTTAGAAAATATATGAGACATTTGGTAGTCTGAAGGTTTTTGTCTCAAGTAGCACCCATAGAATATAATCACTAATATGTTAATGAGTGTGTTTGTCCTCTCCGCATGAATAGAAATAAGAGGAAGTCAAGAAGGTTCGTTCGGGTCGTTTATTTTTTCTAAAAACTTTTTCTGTTGAGGCCACCATTTCCTCTTGATTTCTGAGATGTTGAAACGAGAGAGACAAGGGAAAATTAAATTCTATTTCAATTTTTTCTTTAATGACGTCGCTCCTTTGGTCTATTAATCTCTATTTTGACTTTAATAGATATTAAATTAACTACTTCGGAAAAAGATGAACTATTTTCAAAGAATGTATTAATATTTTTAAAATTTATTTAGTATAAAAATAAATTAATACTAATTATAATAAAAGATTTGGTATTAATTTAAGATTAATGCATAGAATAAGGCTAGGTTGTCACATGAATTTAGAGACCCGAATCCCTCCGAAAACGCCCGAAAGCTGACATAGAACGCAAATAAATCCAGCCATGGAACAACCTAGCTCAATTGAGTATTTTCGCGGTACTTAATTACGTACCCGGATTAAGGGAAAAATGAGATAAGATAAATAGAACAATTATTTTACAAACTCGCTCTTCCTTTTTAACAAAATTAAGCTCCACTCCTGGCTGGAATAGTTTTAAAGATCCAAATATATATTTATAAGTTTGTGATAAAAGGGTAGGTTAGACAGCCAATGGAGAAAAAATAACGACGTTTCGGCCTGAGATATCTGTAAATTTACCTTCCAATCTCACGTTTTCACAAAACACTAATATTTATAAATACATTTCTTTCTAATTTTTAAAAATTTTACTGATAAATATTTTACTATTAAATAAAAATGATTATTCATCTAATTTTAATGAAAAAAAAAAAAAAAAAAAAAAAAAAAAAAAAAAAAAAAAAAATTAATGATTATTTGCTAAAAAGGAGTGAAAAGGAAGAATTTAAAAAAAATATTTAACTATAAAAAAAAAAAAATTATTAATCAAATAATAAAAAAAAAAAAAAAAAAAAAAAAAAAAAAATAGAAAACAAAATTAATGATTATTTGCTAATAAGGAGTGAAAAGGAAGAATTTAAAAAAATAATAATAATTTGTCGTAATTACTTGAAATTAAGAGAAAGAATTGAAAGAGGAAGACAAATTCACCTGAGAGCAAAGCAATTCAGGTAGTGCGCTCTGATTGTCGCCCATTCTATTAATATTTTCCTTTCCGGGATTATTTCAACAAATAGTGATGCTTATTGGTCCAGAGATTTTTAAAATCTAAAAAGGGACTCCGCCTCCCAAAAAATGTAAGAAGTGTCAAAAATCAAGATTAAATAAAATTTATAAAGAATGCAAGAATAAAATCCATATCCAGTTAGTTGGTCGTTGACTTAGGACCTTTTCGACTTACGTCCGATAGATTTTACGACCATTTTTGTAAGAGTGCATTCTACAAACAATTCTTACTAAATAGTGTGATAGTGTAAGCAAATAAAAAAACAATTTTCTGCTGTAAATAAACTTGGTATATATTAGTTGACCTAAAGACCTCAATGCAACAATTGATTTATTTCATTTTGTTCTATTATTTTTTTTTGAGTCGAGATACGACTGAATTGACTTACGACCGGTCATTTGGAACCAAACGCGATCGTAATTCGACGACCACCTCTATATCTAAAATAAATTCTAACAAAGCTATAAACAAAAATTATAAAAATATCCGCCCCTTCCCCCATTCTTGATTGATAAGGGTTTAATTACTGGTGAGCTGGCGGAACAGCGTCGGATATAAACTTTAATTTGGGAGAGAGATCAGACCAGCGGCCGATCCAGAAATAAGTTTTGAACAAGAGATAGTTTGGATGTAAGGCATACTCACCTAAAAAAATTCTTAAAATTTAAGAGAAAAATTGAGTGAGTTTTGATGCTCCATAACAGGTACAATTTTTTGATGTTGAGCCGAATTACACATGAGCGAGACCTTAACATGTGTATTTAATTAATTTTTATAAGTCAACATCAAGTTATAAAATTTAGCGGATCTAAGAAAAAATTAACTTTCTATCAAATATTAAAAAAATATACCAAAAGTTTAAAAAAATAGGATTTTCGATTTACCTAATTATAGGAATCAGTCTTAAAAAGTTCGCTCTAAATTTTATAAAAGAGAAAAATATTTTCCCTTAAAATTTCACTGAAAATTTCAATGCCATTAGTGACATATATCCTCGCTTTTATAAATCTCAGAAATAAGCGAGGCGGCTTTTTTGGATCTCCAATGATTTTCGATGAGATTTCACTTCTTTTTGTGAAATTTTAATAATTTAATTAATTATTCCTTCTAGAATATAATCATTTGAAATTTTAAAATCTTTATTTTTGTGGCATAATAAATTTATTTTTTAGATTAGTATCCTCGATAGTAGAGGTATTTATTTAAATTTTCAATCGAAACGATAAATATATAATTTAATCCAATTTTATAAAATTTATTTTTTTTTAAGTTGATAGCACTGAATCAACTATTGTTATTTAAAAATACAATAAATGATGTAGTTGTAATACAGCGACAATCATGTAATTTGATGACTACAATAAATTAATATTACTATTATTATTATTCGTTAAAATAATATTTATCCCTTTTCACACCCATATTTCGGATTAATGAATTCGTCTATTCAACTGTAAATATATCAGCCGCCTTCCCCCTCTCCTGGATATACTTTTAGAAAAAAAAAACCTAAACAGAATCTTATATACAATTCATCATTTAATTTTCACATTTTTTTTTTATAATATGTTCTATTCTTTTTCTTCTTGTTATAAATTTCATCTTTCTTTATTTTGTAATTTTCTTTGGCTTTGCGAGGGGTTGGTTTTCTCCCGGTTCAATATCCTTTTGGTCAGACATTAAAGCGACAGAAATAGAGAAATAAAAACGTTAGCTAGGTAAAAATTTTTTTGTTAGATTAGATGTTAATAAATATAATTGATCCTGTGTGAATGTACTATAAGAAATAGAGTTATTAAGGGTGTGTCCAATATCTTTATTGTTAAAAATTAAAACGTGAATATTTTTTGTTCAATATAATTTATGTACCATGGTTTTCAAACCCATTTATTTACAATCAATTGGAAATGGACGTCACAATTGAGGGGTGAATTAAGTTTCGGGCGTGCCTGTACATTCTTAAGATGGCCGAGTTGTCACCCCACTTCACAGTCCCTTTTTTGGCCCTTATCTCCGATGAATGTGAACAAAAGATTTTGACTTTTGACAAATAAAAAAAAGGGCTTTTACACATAAAATAATAAATTTTCTTCTTTTGAAAGAATGAAATCAACCCAAAATGCATTTTAAATTATAAATTGTAAACAAATGTAATCACTTAGTTCAAATTAAGTATTATCTCTTAAAAATATATGGGTTTATTTAATTATAAAAAAATGTATTGCTTCTGTCATTTATATCATTGTGGTTACTCTAGAGAGTAATTTTCTTGGGAATAATACTAAGTTTGTTTGCCCAATAGGATAAATTACTAATAGTTGGGTACATTTTTGCCATGAGACGGATTTGAACCTGACTTGCCTTCAACTCAGGATCATATGATTAACTGCTTTATTCGGAATTTATTTAGAACTTTACATAAATCTAAAATTTAATCTAAAAATTAGATTAAAAAAATAAACAATTTCGCTAATAAAGTGAAGAAATTATATTTGAAGCAGAAAATTAAGGACTGGAATAATAAAATGAAAATTTATATCAAAATTCATGTAACGGCCATTCATTTAATTAGTTTAGTTTTTTTTTTTTTAGATCTAAAAAATAATTCAGAAAAAGATTTCTCCAATAAATATAAATACATTTTTTTTTTTGTATTTCCTTCTTGTATGAGGGGCGAGAGGCACTAGCTCCAAAATACGAATCAAATATAAATATGGTGAATTTTAATATATAATATATGTGAATGAAGGGTAAATTAATAAAAATATAGTTATTAGTGACTTTTTTTTTTTTTTTTTTTTTTTTTTTTTTTTGGAGCTCAGAAGAGTTTTTAGACAGCAGACCGAGGGGACCTGCGCTGTAAAAAGTACTTGCACTCTAATTTTAAGTTTACATATTTTTTTTAGAAAAATTACTTATTGTCCATATTTTAAAAAAAAATAATTTAAGTAATGGCTGCAAGGATTATAGATTAGCTGGAAATAACTGGGCAGTGAGAGCTGAACGAAGTGATCCAATTAATACATGCATGCCGTCTCATACATATTCATTTTTTAATATACAAGAGAAATTATTAACTTATATAAAATCTATATACTATATATACAAAAAATTCTTAAATTTCTGCAAATATTTTGGGCTATTTGACTGAAGATGGTTTAATAAAATTAAACCGAAACTTTTCACAGAAACTAAATAAGCATATACAGGTTTTATATTTGACTACCTCTGCCAAACCTTTTGATTTTTTTGTCATCTGTGGCCATTTAGACTCCGTCCTTATTTATTTATACCAATTGGTAGCCAATATAATATAAATCGTCCCTCAGGACGCGAAGCGAACCAGTACGCGAAGTCAAACCTCTACCTCTTCACCAAGGGACAGGGCCAATTAATATATTATCAGTAAACTAAACTAAACCTAAACTCCAAGAGGGTGGCAGAGCTTTAAATTTAATTAATTAACCTTAAAAGAAAATGAATGTTTAAAGAAACTTAATGACTTAAGTTTTTTAATTTTTTTAACGTTTGTTCGAAGTGACGTAGGGACGGCGATGGTTTGGAGATGGGAAACGAACGACTCCTTAGGACCCAACCTCAATAACTCATATATATATATGTAAAAAATGGCCTCAGTAGCTGAAATTGACTCAAATTTAAAAACAAAATTGTTTTCGTATGTTTTAAGAAAATCACATAACTTATTTATTGGGCTAAATTAGACAGTTAGTACTTGCTCGCAAATAAGAATAAATCCTCCCAAGCTTCTGAATAAATGACATGACTTTTTTCTTATAAACCCATAGCCAATAGTTCCGAATTTATTATATCCGTTCATATAGACAGGATATTAATTGATTTTAGTAAATATAGCCTGATTAAGGTTATCGTCCAAATATAAAAATATATAAGAGAACCTAAACATCGGGAGACAAATTTATTTGGGAGTAGCAGATAATTAAATACAAACTTTACTAGGTAACATTCTGAAGCGGGAAATGGCTGTATCAAATTGGTTGCTTATTTAGCCTTGGATTATGTTTCCCACAAAACAGATTCAAATTCATTGAATCATCATAGTAGATATCATATAGCTAGTCAGGTGAATAATTTTCTTTTTCGGAAATTCTGACTTGGAAAAATTCCCAAAAAAGATGAAGTAATTCTAAATGTTGTAACTACTCCAAATAAGATTGTTTATTATTAGTTCGATATAAATTTTGGAAGGCAACATGAAGAGATAATCAGAGCAAATCACATTTGAAGAACTTTCACCCCCTCCTTTGAGGCCCCACAAAACAAGTCACGAACGTTTCCCTCTCTCTCTTTGGTTAATTCGTGCAATGATGTAACCCAAGTTAACTTCACGTTGATTGAACCAACAGACAGACGGACAGAGAGACTCGGAGGGATCAAGGCCTTCATCTGGTCTCTGGTCTTTTTTATTCCCTCTATCAACTATCAAATCTACACAACACAATAAATTATAGCTATATATAAAAAAATGATGAATCTCGAAGCTGCTGGGTAAAATTATTATTTAGAAAAAAAAGAATGAAAAGCAAATTAAAGATATGATGTAGACAAACAATGGATTTATTTTGTAAAATTACCCCATGTCCGGAATTGGTGTTTTTTTTAATACTTTAGAATTTAAAGCTTAAAAACCAAATGGATCCACAGCTATCATATTAATTTTATAAAGATTACGAATTTAAAAAAAAATTACTTATACGGAATGGCTATCTTGATGAAGGAAAAGAGAGTATTTTTGGAAACCACTGAAGATTTTAGTCATCATAATTTCATTTTTTTCCAAAATTTACTATTTTGAAATGAGAAAATTTAAAATTTTTGTGCAGGAAACTTCTTCCTGAATTTGTTAGTAAAGTAGTTCTTTTTCTTTTTTTCTTCCCACCAGAGAGAACTTAACTTTCATTTTGGCATCTCTTGAAAAAAAAATGTCTTTTTGCAGAAATTTACTACTAACGTAGATAAAACAAAAATAAAATAATTAATCAAACAAGAAACGTAGCTGTTGTCCTTGGAAGTTTATAGGATCCTCTCATATAAGAGGTAAAAATATTGAAATTTATAAATTTTTTAAATAAATTATTTTAAAAGAATCACTATATGTACCAAAGAAAGAGCAGAGCTAAAAAAATTTTCATTCTATTTTTTTCCTTTTAATTCTCATCTGGGTTTATGGTTCTCTCTCTTCATTCCCTCCAAGTCCCGTATAAAGTCTCCAAGCCAAGTCACTGCTCACAACCCCTAATATTATTATTATTATTATTTTATATAATCTACTATCCAAGAAAGCAAATAAATCTATTCAGTGACTCAAAAGCCCTCCATGAGTTCCCTTCAGGTAAGTGCCTGGTTATATTCTAAATAATTATCTTTGTACAAATTTATATTTTATTTGAACTGTCAAAATAATTATTTTTCGAGCTCTATTTGATTCATATGAATGAGAATGTCTCGAATCTGGCTATAAAGCAACCCAATTATTTTTAATAAAATAATTTTTTTTTGATCAACCAGCAAAATATATACTCAGAAAAAATTATTTTGATTTTGATTTTATTTTTATTTATAGTCAGAAATTCTGTCCTAAAAGTACTAGAAAGAGTTACTACAGGTACTTTGTTTGATGATGACTTAGATACATTTAAAAAATGTCAGTTTAACAAATTTTTTTAATTTTCTTCAATTTACCTTCGGGTTCTTTTATTTTTTAAAAATAGTTGTGATAATTTTGATTATACCTATATAATATATTAATAAATTAAAATCTCCTCTAGTTTAATTTCTATGTTGTTCCTATATGCCCTTAATTGATATGTTTGATTAAATTATTTTAATTTGAACATCTATCTGGTTTTTGATGCTTACATGAGATAATAATCATTTCGGCGCGGAGTTGTAGTAGTGCATACTAGATTTTACATGAAAATATTTCATATATAACCAACCAGACAAAAGTTTTTAAGAGTGTAATTATTTATTTGTGAAATTATCTAGTGAATTGTTTTAAAAATAATTACCATCCCAATATTTATGAATGAAAGATTTGAAACCAGGTAGATAGGTATTTATTCTAATATACTCTTTGTTTATTAATAATAATAATAAAAATAATTAATAATAATAATGACTTGGAGAAGAGTTAGATGAACATAAGCGAAAACAGAAAAAAATTCCTTATGACTAAGGCTTATGAAAGAGAGAGGGAGAGAAAAGTAAATGTCATGGCTGAGAAAGAAGTATGATTGTTTAGCGAGCTTCTTAGTCTGAATATGTAATATATTTTCCAGACAGAATGTTTTTAAGAGTGTAATTATTTCAATAATTAATTTTTTAATTCGCTTATTCTATCTAGGAAAAAATTATTTTAGTAATTAATATCCTTAATATAGTTAAGTACGAGTAGTGAATGTAGATGGGATTAATTTATTTTTAAGTTGTTTCTCACGATAGATGAGTTTCTTATATGAACTCTATGCTAGAGAACAAATTATGGTATCTGCAATATCATTTTGTGGAGAATGTTTTCCTCATTAAGAAGAGAAAATTTGGACATATTCTGTTAAATTTAAGAGTGGAAGGTTGTAAAATAATTATATACTGTAGATTAAGGG
Organism: Anisolabis maritima; assembly: GCA_010014785.2. NCBI lineage: Eukaryota > Metazoa > Arthropoda > Insecta > Dermaptera > Anisolabididae > Anisolabis > Anisolabis maritima. The sequence goes on along the minus strand of JAAAKE020130937.1, from coordinate 2,124 downwards.
ATCCAAATGCCTAGGCGAAAAGGAACAATGACCGAGATCGTCGCTGTTAAGGTCAAATCCTGCTGAACCTCGGATAGGTGGTTGGTTGATGATCCCAATGGCAGTAGGCTTATGGTTAGTTCATAGCGGTTGGCTTGCGTATTGGTTAACAGGCGGTATTTTAGATACCAGTAAACAAACTATGGCAATAGCACTGTGGCTAAGATTATTAGCAATAATAAGCGGCGCTCAATTGTGGTTGCAATACACTTCAACTGAACAATTTATCAGAGCCTTATTTGCTAGCCGTCTACCTATGAGCCTTTCTTATTTATTAGCAGGGCCTTTACTGCTTGTAGAACAATTACGCCAACAATTACACAATATAAGGGAAGCACAATTAGCGCGAGGTGTTCCTCTTGATGGCTCATTTTGGCAACGTCTAATAACATTACCTGCCATTATCTTGCCACTTATTAGCCATGTGTTAAGTGATTTAACTATTCGCAGTGCTGCATTAGATATGCGAGGATTTCGTATTATCAAAAATCGCACCACACTATCTCCTCCTGCCGATAGCCAGCTACAAGAGGTGCTACGCTGTTTTATTTTACTGCTTATAGTTGTTGAAGGAGGTATTTGGCTATGGTACTAAATCTTCAGCAATTTAGTTTTACCCCTAAAGATAATGAGTACCCAATTATTGGTCCAATTGATTTGCAATTAAAGCAAGGGGAATGGCTTGTTGTTTTAGGTGGAAATGGCAGTGGGAAAAGTCTTCTTGCACAATTGCTCGCAGGTTGGTACCCCGATTTATTAACAGGTTCATTGCAAGGTTTGGGTGTTGTACAAAATATTGCTCTAGATAAAAGCCGATTAGTATCGCTGGCCCCTGGAAGACAACTTGTTCAACAATCCCCCCAATTACAGCTCTCTGGCTGTGCTTTTACTGTAGAGCAAGAGATTGCTTTTGGTCCTGAAAACTTAGGGCTAAGTGATAATGAAATTCGATTTCGTGTAAAAGAAGCAATGATATTAACACAATGCGACAGCTTACGTTTTCGCCCCCCATCTACACTTTCAGGCGGAGAAGCTCAGAGAGTTGTGATTGCAAGTGCACTTGCTATGCACCCCAAATTATTATTACTTGATGAAGCATTTAGTCGTTTAACGCCTAATGCGACACAACAATTACAACAACGTATAAAACAATATTCAGAAGAACATAAATGCAGTGTGATTATTTTTGAACGTAGTTTATTACCTGCAATAACGCTTAGTGAACAATTTTTATTGTTAGAAGCAGGAAAAACAAAAGCAACAGGCGCCTTAGAAGATATATTTCCTTTCTTATTTTCAACAATTAATGCCCCTGACTCATGGCAAGCTTTAAATTGGTTAGTTGAAAACCATTATTGGAACAAAAATATTGTAAATAACGATAAAGCTTTGCTGAAGGCTTTTAAGGAATTTTATGCTACAGCTGGATAAAGTGTCTTATCGTTGGAGCGAAGATGTTCCGCCTTGTATTTCTCAATTATCTTTAACGTTAAATCAAGGTGAATGGGTTGCACTCGTTGGTGATAATGGTGCGGGTAAATCAACTTTATTACGTTTAATTGCGGGATTATTAACCCCCAATGAAGGTGAGGTAAAACTCAATAATCAGTCATTATCTCAAATGAAAGCTGCGCAACGTGCTCAATATATTGGCGTATTATTCCAAGAGCCTGAACGACAAATATTTCATAATACAGTAGAAAAAGAAGTCGCTTTTGGTCTGAAACAACGCAAATTTTCTAAAGATGAAATTAAAAAACGTTTAGATGAAACATTAATGCTTTGTGGCTTAAGTGATGTCGTTAATGTTCATCCTTTAGATTTACATGCTGGTCAGCGCAGAATGGTTGCCGTCGCCAGTTTAAGTATTCTATCCCCTCAAATATTACTGCTTGACGAACCGACTCGTGATTTTGATACACATTGGCTAACTTGTTTTGAAAATTGGCTTCAGGTACAAAAAACATTAGGGACATCTGTTCTTGCTATTAGCCATGATCTGGACTTTACTGCACGCCATTTTCAGCGAGTCATTCATTTATCTTCAGGTAAATTAATTGCCGATGATGTACCTGAAAAGGTATT
>JAAAKE020130926.1:0-14385 GCA_010014785.2 Anisolabis maritima | reverse complement strand
TTTGTTTACATTAAATATTTTTATTTAATGAAAAAATCCCTCCTGCCCGGGATGTGAACACCGATCTCCTGTGCAGAACGGCGACACCCTACCGATTACTCCACAGAGCCCTTCTTCGAAAAGATAAGAAAAAAAAAAAAAAAAAAGCTAATTATGTTTTAATTTATAGAATACTATTAGTGAGATTTAATTATTTTAATTCCCAATTAGACATTGAAAAGAAGAGATGTAGAGAGTATATAGAGGGTATTATAATCTCTTTCTTATTAAAATTAAAATTAAACTCCATATCTTAATTAATCAGATGCTTAAAACCACGAAAACCTGGAAAATTGAAATAAAAAATGGCACAAAAATCCGTAAAATAAATAAATAAAAAATTTTTTAAATCAAAAGATATTTAATTGAATATCGTACTTATTATATACCATATTTGTTTGTTTATTCTTAGACTAAAGATTTTTAAATTTAATTTTTCTCTGTATTAATTGATTTCTATAGAAACTCAAGAGAGTGGAAGGACATCTATTGAGGGATTGCGTAACTTGAAGTTCAATTAAACGCCACGAGATGGGATTACCTAATTTTCAAAGATATAAACAAAGAGGTCTTGACGAGAAGAGTATACATTTCATTGTTTTTTTCCCCATCTCCTCCCCCTGCTGAAATATAGGGGGTTACTTCAATGGACCGGCATCATTCTACTTCTAGCCGGAGCCTAAGTTGAATCGAATGCAAGCACTTCCTATGATCAACACTACTTATAATAATAACAATTTTATTTATCCACTGCCACTGGCGTTTCATAAATATACATTATCTTTACAGAATTCTATATTGCTCTTTTCACTACTTTATCATTTGTTCAGGGGTTTTTTTTTTATTTAATGTATAAATTCTATGATTATGAAGACTACTAGTAGAGTTTTATAACTCTACAGAGGAGAAAAGAGAGAAAGAGGACAAAATAATGAAGAGGATAGGCTGAAATATGTGCAGGGAAGAAAGAAGGGAATGAAAACATGGAAGGAAACCAGCGGAGAAGAATGGAACAAAAGAAACGAAAAAAAAAAAAAAAAAAAAAAAACTGGATGCTTATGTGGAGATGGGGAGAAGATATTACGATAAAGAAAATAATGGACCAACTCAAAGGGCCAGGATCTGCCCTCCCATCTTGCAATTCCTGTCTTTTCTGTGGAAAATTTTTTGCGATTGTATAGTAGAAAGAATCTGAGTCCAAAATTCAGGCTACTAAGGTGGTCAAAAAATTTTCTTAATTGTTGAGTTTTTATTAATTTTTCAAGTTATTTTTTATTATCGTAAGTGAAATTTACCAATCAAAAAAACAAAGAGATTTAAAGGACTGGATAACTTTTTTCAATAAGAGGCCATATTCATCTGCAGTGCAAAGGTCACCTATCTTTCTTACACATATATTTATGTATTTTTTGTCATGGGCCCGCCTTCGACCGACCCTACGACTCCCTGAATCATGGGACTCAACAGTTTTCCACTAATATCTGATTTGATATGTGTTTCACTTATTTATGCTACAGGGAAGGATCTTTTTAAATTTTATTAAATTCTAAAATTGTTTACTTGGGAACGTTTTGATCGTAGCACTTGAAACATATTTTTAATAATTTTAATAATTTTTATTCCAAAAAATTTTCATATTCCATTTCTCAATATTTAAAGAGAATATATAGAAAATGTCAAAGCACCAACTAAGGATTTCCTTAGTGAATAGTCTGACGAACACTTCGTGTTTAATACCTCAGTTAGGAGAGCATCCACTCAAAATTCCTAAGAAAAAAAAGAAATTTGTGGGTTGAGGCTGAAAAGAAACTCATAAAAAAGTTAATATTTTTTATTGGGATTTGGTGTCGTGATGACACCAACTTGGAAGGGCTTGGAGGAGGGGAGGGGGGATTTGTGCACACGTTATCATTAGGAAAAACATGAATAACACCTTTAGGGTTAAACAAAGACAAAAAATGAATATTAATATTGAATAGGGGGGGAGGGGGGGGGGAGGGATGGAATGATTATATATTCTCAATAAATCACGAGATCAAAATGTAATAAGTATTGTTCAAGAGTGACCGAGACACAGTCAAAGGAACCCCCGTCCATGAGAGACATCCCCTCCTCTCTCCTCTGATTTGACACCCCTTACTACCTTAAATTTGTTGGAAAAGGTTCAGAGGTTGAAGTATCTATTCTACAGGACTCTTTTACTTCTGTTTGAGATTCAAAGCGTTGTGACTAGGGGCACAAATGAGAGAATTTTTTGTGATCACTGAGTTGCTAGTTTTCGTTCACCCTGGATAAAATCATATAGAAAGAGCTTGTCCCAGAGATGAGTTGGAAGTGATTAATAATCAATGTATATAATAATATAATTAAAGAAATATTTTCTAAATAAATTTAAAAAATGATAAAATTTAAATGCCAATTTGATATGAACAGTTTGTCACAAGCTGATTTTTAACAAAACGTCGATATTTTTATTAGATTTTTTTGAATAGAAAAAATTTCAAATATTTGAGAGTCTCTTACGCCATCATTATTTCAGCTTAATATAATATAATACATTCATAACGGTAAATACAGTTGGTAAGTTGATAAATGTATTTCATTATAATATGCCAGGATAATTATTTTAAAAATATTGAAGTGGCCGTGAAATTATTCTAGGATATTCAGGGGTCGCGAGAAAAAAAAATGTCAAGAATAAATGGGTTAATTGAAATGACGTAGGCACACGCAAAGAATGAATTTATTTAATACATCTTTTTAGAATACATCTTATCTAATAATAATAATACTTTTTTATTGTTAATTCTTTTTCTTTTTTTTTTTTTACATTCACATTTATTTATTTATTATTTATTTATTTATTTATTTAAAGAAATAAATGACAGACAATCAATTACTTGAGTATTTTTTTTTTTAATTTTTAAATTAAACGTCACAAACGAATAAATAAATTAAAAGGAACAAATAAATAAACTACAACAACAACAGCAGCAGCTAAACGAATTTTCTTTTTCTTCCATCACCAACGACTACAAATAAAATTTAAGGAAATTAAAGCGAAATCATTTTGTAGAGCTGTACAGTGGTTGTTGTGACAGAGAGGATGGTTTTACTGCAAAACAAAAAATTAATCAATTACATGAGTGAAGATATAAAAAAGAAAATAAAAGCGTGCGGCGCTCATCAAAAATTTTATGTAATTTATTTTTTATTAAATTTTATATAATTAATATTTTCAATCTTTAGTAAGTGCCCCACGCTTTTATTTCATTTTGTATAAAAAATAACCACAACTAGCTCGTGAGGTTCACTAAATACTTTATTTTTTTTAATGTCAACTCGTAATGTGAAAATAAAACATTTTTAGAAAAATATGAATAATTTCTTTTAAATATGAAAAATGATCTGCTACAGCTTTTTTTTAAATTAAATTAAATTAATTTAATGTTTTTAAATATTTGTATAAAAAGATAAAAAAAAGGACCACCGAGCTGATGAGAGACCCCAACCCCAACCCCAACCCCAAGAGCGAATGATCAATTGGACTCCCCCTTCTGTGCCCAAACGTCGAAATTTTGCTTTAGAGCGTTTTTGAGGCATCTTCTCTGCTCTTTTGTTTTCAAGCCAAGAGCTTGGATAATCTAATTTTCTCTTTTTTGAACGCAAATTTTTAATTATTTTTATTATATAAATTTGGCAATAAAAGCCAATTATATTATATATTGTAACTATCTTGAGAAGGATGCATTGTTGATACTTAACGAGCATTACCTCTCTAGAAGCAGGAGACGGTGGGTGGTTCCTGAGCGTCCATCTCATCCAATTTTCGCACTGCAATTGTAACCGAGTTGTCAAAAAGTCCGCTTGAGACGAGACGCACCGCCGTCATGGGACAATTCACAAACTCTAGGGTGTTGCCTGCCATTCACAAAAACAAACGAATAGGTTGGTTCGAAAAGCGCGTCGGTTTTGCCGTTTTGTTGTTGTTCGGTTCTTTTTATAATAATTTGTTATGTGCACTTTGTTATTATTGAGTATTAATTTTCATTTATTGATATGTTACCTTGGAGCTGTAAATATCGGAATTTAATCATCAAAACTGTTTCCGTCAACAAATCTGACAACTCTTAATTCATTACGGCGGATTCGTTGACGGTTCCCGCATAACAATCTCCCGTTTAATAAAACGATAAAAACATGAAAAGCTATTGCTACTGCTATATGACAATATAAACAAAAAAAGCACTCAATAATTACAAAGTAACAAAAATATAATCATAAAAGATAAAAAAAGTGATGTCAACCAAACAACAAAAAAATGGCGGGTGATTCAAAGCCGGCGCGTATTTTTGAATCACCTTATAAAACAAGATTTTTGAGTTGATTGGTGGAATTAAAAAAATTATATTACGACGTTAACATCTTTGACTTGGAATTTTTTTTCTGTTCTAATTTTTGGCATCAGAGCCCTTTTAAATATAAAAATATTTAATAAGAAAAACATGTATGGATGCCTTCCAACAAACGTTCAGCTTTCTCATAGGCCACTTATCCGAGTGCCCTTCGATTCGTTTCTAATAATTCAAAAAGAAAAATTCAAATTTTATTACGTTAAATTAAACGATAGAGATAGAAACTAGCGTAATCATATTAAAGGCAACCAACGAAAATTAAATAAGAGATTCAAACAAAAAATTGGGAATAAATAATTCTAAGCATCCTGTAGTCTTCCAAAAGGATCTTTCATTGTCCAGGCGTCAGAGATGTGGAAACAACGTGCATTTTACGAATGTTCAGTCCAACTTAAATGTATTCATTGCCTTTCCATGGGTTTGTAGAGAATACACTTGACAGGGGACTTGGGAATGCCAAACAAAAACTTTTTCCACTTTTTCTTGAATATTAAATATTTCGATTTAGTATTTGCTCTTTTTTTTTTTTTTTAGGTGAGAAGACACACTCACCTGGCTCAGAATCGAGTCCACAGATGGAGTCAGCAGCGATAAGTCGACTCGTGTCTACGCCAATCGATCCGCCCACCTCAACGAAATCCGAAAAGCCGCGCTTCTCGCACTAAACAAAAAGAAAAAAGAAAAAACTCTTTTGCATTAAGACCAAGACTAAGAGAAATTTTCAATTAATAGAATCGTTTTTTCTTTGCAGACCATCTGAAATTGAACTAACGCTGCCAAGTTCATTTAAGTACTCTTTGGAATGATGTCTGTGTGTACTCGTCCATGATAACCAATTCGATTGTTTTAAAATTTCACATAAAATATAATACATAAATGCCTAGAAATGAATAGTTTTTGATAAACCTCTGATAATTAGAGAGGAGGAACACTAAAAGCGTGGAATATTATTTTCTTAACATAATATATAGTTTTTATGTATTCTGAAATTAGTAAAATGATATACAACAATTGTATCTAAATTTATTGTTAAAATTATTTTAAGTTGCACTTGGAGCATCGCTAAATTTCAAAGGAATTAAAATTGAATTTTAATTTATTAATGAATATGAAATTTAAATTAAATTCAATATCCTTTGACTTAATTAATTAAGTCCTAAATGATCAGCAAAGTTGACCGCTTAGGTCGATTAGTATTAGATGGTATTTATAAAACGTTTCTTGGAGATTATTTTTATACTAAGGACGCCGTTTGGGAGTCGAGTTTTTTTTTTTTTTTAAATTTTTATTTAATTTCGGCTGCTGAGGCCATTTTAACTTTAAAAATACATATTTTAAAATATATGTCATTGTTATTAGAGATCTTATGACAAAAAAAAAAAGAATATAAAAAAAAAAAACAAATTTTATTTTATTTTTATTTTCCCTCACTTTTACAAGTCAAAAGGATCCCTAGCTTTTTTTATTAATTTATATCTCTAGAACCACTGATCGAAGAAGGATTTAACTTTAGTCCTATAAGACAAGGTTAGGTTAGGATTAGGTGGTTGCCGCCCTCCATTGTGACACCACTTAGACTTCTGGGGGTGAGATTATCTCCCACTTTCCTACCCCAGGAGGAGACTTCTGGCAGAGTTGGAAATATTTGCTCTAGATTCGTAATCTGCAGCTTCTCTGTCTTAGCCATTGCCTCCTCTTAGAAGAGCCTAAGAAATATTAAAATTTAGAGTAAATCGCTATGTAGGGGGAGAGGGGGGTTAAAAATTGAGAATTTTTTAATAACTACTATTTTATAAGCGTCCCCTTGAGCAAATCTTTTAAAACTTAATGATAATAATTAAAAAGTTTGGCCCAAATTTCATAAAAATCCGTCGAGTGAAAAGGGACTTATTCTTAAAAAACGAAAGGGCATAAGATAACAAATCAAGAAAAGTGCAAACGTTTTGCATCGTGGTGCATTTTTTTTTCCCTTGATTTGATTCATTAGATCTTTGAAGAGACTTGCCTTATGAAGAGTGCCGGTCTCCAGTTCCCGGTAGCCCCTCCGGTTGGGTACGCCCACATTGAGTGCGAGCACTTCAACCCGGGCACCTTGCATCACCGTAGCACTGCAGTTGCTTTGCTTCCCATAGTTACGCAATGTATGCACTTCCGAAGTGCCATCGCCGGGACCACCTTCGATCAGTATGTGACAGGCTAAAACAAGCATTTGAAGAAATACTTAAATCCCCTGCGGTTTTACTTTGGCGTTCTATTATACATAATAGTAAGGGGAAAGTAAGTTTGTATAAGGGTAGCTTTTATTTAGGTGAGGTAGAGAGCTTATATTTTGGCTTTTATCTTTGGAACCACTCATCAGAAAAGGACGAATTATAGCACTAGAATTGTTTAAAAGGTTCTAAAAAAAAAATGAGTATAAGGTTATGTGTAGGTGCCTTTTTCGGCATCTAAAGCCATTTAGTCTGCATCCATATTTAAATCATATTGTATCCAATATAATTTAAATAAATTTTTGTCACTTTGAACGGGAAGCGAACCTCTGGCCTTTGGTAGGTGAGGCGAGACCTCTACCTCTGCACCAAGAAATAGGCCACATGGGAATATGTAATTAATATAAATTCAAATTTAGAGGGTGGGAGGTGGAGGGAGAAAAAAAGGCATTTACAAGAGAATTTTATTGAATTAATTAATTCGTTAAATCTCTGCTCATCTCTTGAAGGAAAGGAGAAAATGAGAGCAAAGTAATTGATTAGAAATTTAGATCAAAGCATATTGCGCGCTCTCTCTCTCTCTTATTCATAATTAAATTATTTAGAGTATTAATGTTTCTCGTATCTCAAGAGAAATGCAAATAAGACAGCTGTTATAGCATTTATGGTAATAATTAAAGATGAGAGTGGGGGAGGGGAGGAGGGAAATCGGAATTTTCTCACAGGCTTTTGATTGTCTGTCGGTTTGTGGACACGTGTACTGCAGAAATAGATATAGAATATGTCTATATGTCCCTTTGTTTGTCTCTCAATTCTTCCGAAACGAATAATCCTATTGAGATGAAATTTTATATAGATTCATATTTAAGCTCTAGAAAATAAGTTAGGGGGGTTTTTATTTCAAAAATCTTAAAGGAAATCACAAAAAATCCCAAATAATAATGAAAGTTAATTGCTAAATGATCGAAATGTCCAGAGACTTTTCTTAACATGTGAAGAATTTATTAACGTGTATCGGAAAGTCTCGTGTTGCTCTGATTTTATATCAATAAAATAATATTAGCATATTTTGAATAATTTTTTTGTTTATTTAAAGAGATAAAAAATAAAAAGATTAACGAAAAAAAGAAAATTTTTAATGAATATGATATCAGTAAACAAAAAAAAAAAAAAAAAAAAGCATTTTATGTAAATATCATCATTTGAAATTATTTTTTATATATTAAAAAAAAAATTATCATTCGCTATTTATTATATATTTAATAATAAAATCAAAGTACCGGCTATGTTTGTTTGTATGTCAGTCATTTGCTCTTAAACGAATGATCCTATCGGGATGAAATTTTGTATAAATATATAAATAAACTCTAGCAAATAAGCTAGCGGGGTTTTTATTTCAAATATCCTAAAGGGAACCACAAAAAATGTCCATTTATCTATTTGTATTGTGACGACGAAATTAAATTTTGGCGAAAATCATTCCTTATGAAGTACAAGTATATTAAATAAATGTGTGAAAAATTAGTAATAGATGGCGCCCACATGAAACGGCCGCATAACTTTCTCTTGTCTAGGAAAATTGTGTGATATGTTGTCACTCCAGATTTTTTGCCTATGACCCCCTAGGCACCGGTTCACAAAAATCGTTCACAATATTTTCCCTATATTATATATTACATAAGCGAAAGTAAAAAACAACTGCTGTGGCCACAAGAGAGCTACCTTTTGATATTATAATCACATGGAGGTAATATCTCTCAAGTTTCCGACCATTGAGCTTGAAAGGCTCCCTTGTCTTGATATTCATCTTTTCCGCTTGGATAAACTTCAACGATGATAATAATGATAATAATAATAGAACAGATTGGTGAATTCTAAACCTTAATAATAAGAATTATTATTATTGCTAATAATCAAGTATTGTTACATTTTATTAAAACTAATTTAAATAAATATAATTACTTATTCATTTAATTTGGCCCTTAGTGCAGAGGTAGAGGTCTCGCCTCACGTACCAAAGGTCAGTGGATCGCTTCCCGTCCTGAGCGTCAAAAATTTATTTATATTATATTGGCTACCAATTAATATAAATAAATAAGGATGGAGTCTAAATGGCCTCAGATGCCGAAAAAGACTTTCAAAAAAAAATTAATTACAATTATTTTTTGTTTCAGTGTAGGTGAGAGAGATTTTCATTTTCATTTAATTTAAATAATTTGATGGCAAATAAATGACGTCATAATACGTATGAAAGCTTTTATAAAATTAAATTTTTTTTATATATAGTCTATAAATTAAATTAAATTAAAAAATGAAAAAAAAAAAAAAAAGGTTAAGTTTATAAATAGAAAAAAATATAATATTATATATAGTGTCTCTAAAAAAAAAAACCTTTCTATGAACCATGGACGTCTTCACGAATGCAATTAGAGGTTCGGGTTTGTTTTCTCTAAAGCCGAAACTAGGTCATCCTTGGTCCTCGAAACTTAATTTGAATAGACCAGCAATCTGTCTATAACATCGTATAAGAATAAATCACACAAAAGCAGATGCCCATCTACATAGAATTAAAATAAAGGTGTCTCCCTATTATGGATGAGGTCCTCCTCCTTGCTACACCTCAGCATTTTCAGGTCGAATGTAAAAATTATGATTGCGACTTGTTCAAAAAAAAAATTAAAAAAAATACAATCTAGTCATAGTCAGATAGACTACAAAAAAATAATTACCACAAAGAAAGGAAGAATATATTATCACTGCCGTTTATGAATTCTGTAAAAAAAATTCTGTATAAAATCGTATCCTATAACTAAAGATCGTACAGGCCTACCATTTGTCATTTTGATATTATTGTATATATTAACATTATATATTTATATTATTTTTTTAAAGTTTTTGCTTTCTCTTACCTATATAGTGGAAATGGATTGCAATCGCAAAAATACACGTTTTGAGGTCCCCCCGAGTCTAAAAAAATCTCACAAAATGGTCTATCTGTCTATGAACAAGATTTCTAAAAAACGAAAAAACGTTTCAGGTTGAAATTTTAAATTTAAACTCGTCACTTGCACCTTGAAACTTTTCAAAGAATACTAGTACTTTATGGATGATGTACTTTTTTAGTTTTTTCCATTTTCTCTTAAAGTACTCTAATGAAATTGATTAAATTGACTATTCAGAGGAGGGCCGACGCAAAAAATCTGGTGTGACAGAACATCACTTAACTTAGTTAAGAGAAAGTTGTGTGTGTTTAATTTTAATCACATCAGATTTTTATGTGTTTTATGTTATATTATATTTTTCAAAAAAGACTAAAAATAGACCATTTGCGGTTATTGGAAATAGTCAAAAAGTAGCCTACAGACATAATTCAAATGAGAGAAAGTAAAATGATATTTTTGGACTCGGGGACTTGGATTTTTGAACGATTACAATAATTTCTCTATACTAAGAATATTTAATTTTAAGTAAAAATTCTCATTTGAATTGAATTGATTAGAATACAAAAATTTTCATTGAAAATCCACGTTATCTGTAGCTATAAAGTGCACAGATATCCATCCTTTTTTGGTAGAATTTAATGAATTTTTATATTCTCTCTGTTGATTTAATATTTTTTTTTTTTTTAATAAAAAAGTGGGTAATTTATTATATGTAACCATATATTTGTAAAGACATTAAATTTGACCATGTTTAGAATTTTAGTGTATTTCATTGTCCGTGGGTTGGTTTTTGGAATCCAAGGTTTTAAAAGAACAAACCCCGCAAGGAGCAGTCTTTTAAGATCCGGGAAGAATCAGAAGCCGAAACTTTATTAGACATTGCGTTGCAAAATATTATACTGTGGTGTCTAGTTACTCGTATTATCACACCCCTATATTAATCGCATACCTCTTATTGTCGCCATCTAGTCAACTGAATTTAACACGAAACAAAACGGAAAGGAACGGATAAAATATGATTTGTGAGATTAAAGAGAAGTAATTAAACATTTAATTATTTAAATTATTTCGTACAAATGAGAAAGAAGATGCAACTCGCAGCCATCGATTGTCTTCAAAGCAAATTATGCAAAAACATATAAACTTTTTTTTAAAATTGAAAATTCAATTACTGGTCCAGTTATTTGGCAGTTGACCTTTTTGAAATAAAAATCACTCAAGACTTTTTTCTAGAGTTTGAGTATGAATGTATACTAATAATTTCATCCCGGTTCATTATTCTTTTAGAAGGAGATGCGGGACAAACATAGAAACATACTGATACTTACTTTGTATTCTATATTAAAATCCAAATATCTAATTAATTAAAATTTATTTTTTATAGAATGATAATTGTGAGATTTAATTATTTTATTTTTAATTAATATTTGCTCATTTTTTCTTCTTTGGGAAATTTTTTATTTTGGTTTCCTTTAGGATTTTTGAAATAAAATAAATGTCGACAGCCTTAAAATCTGAAGGTAGTCTTAATCAAAACTGAAACGTCACCATAATGCGGTATAACAGTAGCTACTATTCTTTTTCTCTTCACCTTCATCTCTACCCCAGGTATATCTTCACATCTAACTATAAATATTCCTAGTATATTATCTAGAAATTGATTATATTAGTTCGAAATTTCATCCGAATATAACAATTCATTTAGAAGAAGATGCGGAACAAACATACAAATAATCTATATAATATTTGAGGAAAGAATGTTCCAATGAAAATATTTTGTGGCTTCCTTCCGGGTTTTCGAAATGAATATATCCCTACCAAATTTTCTATAAGTTGATATTAAGCTCATCCGGATTCAACAATTCGTTTAGGAGAAGATGCGGCACAAACAGAGAAACATTCAGATTTTCTTTGATTTTTTAAAAATATTTTAAGTTCTTCCTATCATTTGTGAGATTTAAGCAAAGCCAAGTAATTAAACTGTTTAATTATTTCTCGCAAGTGGGCGAGTTTATTTTTTGCAAATATTTAATATTTATTAGTATCTAATTAATTTTTATATCATCTCTGATGATTTAATTTTTTTTTTATGTTGGCAGCAACTTAATCATACATAACCTCAAAAAAAAAAAAAAAAAAAAAAAAAAAATCATTGAGCTTATAAATATTTCATTAATGCATTAGAGGACAAATTGAGGAATTTTATTTCTTATGAAGAAACTCTCTTTAAGAGTTTGCAACTAAATAGGATATTTAATCTTATAAAATGTACACTAATTTAAATTGTAAACTCTGAATGGACAAAGAATATTAAATATAAAATCTGGATTGGCCACCCCTATACTTTCTCGAATAGATGAATTATCACGATTTTTAAAAAAATGTTTCACATAAAGAACCACTTGCGATTGCCGGAAATAGTCCAAAAGTTGATAGAGATCTGCGAATGCACATAAAATTTGTTTGATTTACGTGGTCGGGTTAACTAACAGTTCCAATAATAACTGGAAAAATGGTTTCAGGGAGTTTCAAAACGTCAAAATCTCGAGATCGCATTTTTGGATGATTACAAAACTTTCCCTATGCTATCCTACGTATTCGGGAAAGGAAAAAATCAAATATATAATTTTAATTAAAAATTCTCACTTGAATTAATTTGATTGAAATACAAAATTTCGTTTCAATTTCAAATTCTATTATTAAAATTCCACATCATTTATAATATTAGCTATCGTTACCCGGTTTTTTTGTTAGAATTAAATTAATTTAATATATATCCTCTCTGTTGATTAATACATTTTACATTTCATTTGGGCCGTATACCGCCCACCTACTAGGATCCCCGTTTATTACCCGAGGTGCTTTCGAATACAGAGACTCATACCACCCGACCTCAGTCATCTATCGATACCTCAGGAATTTACATTATTCCCTAACTCTAGCTCCTCTTTCTTTATTCATTTCTTGGTAGTTAACTACTCCTACACCTAATTCCATCCAGTCCCTTCTTTCCTTTATTCCTTTGCTAGGGAGGATGTCCTATTTTTATTTAATAAAAAAATCTCTCCTGCCTGGGATGCGAACACCGATCTTCTGTGGAGAACGGCGACATCCTCCATAGAGCCCTTAGGTCGATCTAATTTTTTTTTTTTTTTTTTTAAATAATAAAAGTGGAAAATTTATTATTTGTGAGATTTAAGAGACGACAAGTATTTCTAATTAATTAATTAAAAATATTTTAATTATTTATCACAAATTAGAATTTTATTTTAATTAATGGGAATTACTTTTTTAAGCGCTAATTTAAAAAAAAAGAAAAAAAAAAGGGAAGCAGACAGCGTAGGAGAGAGACATCCATTGACTTACGTGTATGGTTCCTAATATGGCGCACAGTGATGGAGAATCCAGTCCCAGGTATTGGTGGTACCTTGTACATGATCAGTGCCGCATTTTGCGAAGCCAAAACAACGCCCGTGTCACTTGATGGTTTGCCACCGCAAAAATGACGGAATCTTGCATCTCTAGTTTTAGCATGATCCCATTCACCAGGGAACAACTCGCCATTCAACTCCCAACCGTCGATTGTCTGCAATCACAATCAAAAAAAAAAGAAGTGAAATTTCATTAATTGAGATTTTTTTAAATAAAACCACTGCGAGTTTATTTTTTAAAAGTTAAATCTGGTCAAAATTGCATCCCGATATGATTATTAGATTAAGAGAAGTTCAACGAACACCAAGCGCGATTTAATTAATTATGCGGAAAAAATGTCCTTTTTATGATTTTTTTTTTTTGTTCCTTTTGGGATTTTCAAAAAAAAAAACGCCCTAGCATTCTTCTTAGAGGTTAAGACTAAATCACTAGTATTTTACAAATTCTATCAGATGGGTTTTATTTATAATACCATTTTTATATACATGTGTGTTGATTTTATGTGAAAACTAAGCTACACATGTATTATAAAAATCAAAGTTGTATGTTTGTCACGAATCTCTTCGCAAACGAATGATCCTATCAGGATGAAATTTATAGTGATTTAGTATCAACCTCTAGGAAGAATGCTAGGGGGGTTTTATTTCAAAAATCCCGAAAGAAGGCTTAAAAAATTTCACTTTATCAAAAAAAGGATTATTCTCTTTGTTCTCTTTGCCTACTTTAAATAGATTATTTGAACGCTATGTTTGTATGTTTGTCACGCATCTCCTCCTAACGGATAATAGAATCGGAAGAAATTTTATATTGATTTAGTATCAGCATCTAGGAAGAATATTAGGGAGGGGGGGGTTATCTCGAAAACTCAAAAAATGTAAATTTTTGTATCGCTGCACTCACCACAAGAAAGCCTTCCTGTTCGCAGGGAATGTTCATATAGTCGATGTGTAGAAAGATTTGTTTATCCGATGGTGCCAAAAGGTACAAGCCACACAACTCGTCGGCTTGGCCCTTCGATTTATAAAAGAATTGCCCTTCTTCTGAGGACACTGTCATGCAATCTGCCAACACACCAAATAAATTTTTAACTTTGCTCTAAAACAATACAAGTCTCCATTAGTTGTTGATCTGTCATGACGTATCTAGGCTCAAAACATTGCCATCTAGTGTTCACTTTTGGAATTAGACTAGAATATTTTAAGATATCTGTGGATATTAAAAAGAATCTTAAGTCATTTAAATAATTTTATGATAAATAAATGAGGCTTCATTTTCTAAAATATGAATAAATAACTAGCTGCCCTTCAGTGGGCTATCCACTTTTCTAGGATAGTTTGTCCGTCAAGG
>JAAAKE020130915.1:0-14388 GCA_010014785.2 Anisolabis maritima | reverse complement strand
CTTTTTTTTAACTATTGTTTTATTTTTTCTTAATTCTTTGATCATAGCTGAGAGAATTGTTAAAATTTTGTATATTTTTTAAGAATGCTCTAAGAGATCAAATGATCTCAGAGCAGCAATAAATATATATATATATATATGCTAGAAATTTCTATAGGAGGAGGAGTTAGAAGATAGATGTAACTTTACGGTGTACCTAGAGATGGCTACGGCCAGAGATCGACTGGGTTTGAGATGTGTGTCTATGTGGATGGAAGCTCCTGGTAATTGAGCATATTCAAATGAAAGAAAGTTAAAAAAAAAAAAAAAAAAAAAAAAAAAAAAAATTTAAAATAATTTATTTGATCTGAAGCGACATTTCGGTCCTAGATTGAAACTATCTTCAGGCTCTAATATCATTCATTTAAGTAAAAAATATTTTTCATTTTCAAAAGTCTTATTAAGTGGAACACCTCTTCAAGCCAAACGAAAAATATTTTTACTTAAATGCCTAAAGATGGTCACAATCTAGAATCGCTTTTTTTTTCTTTTTCTCTTTTCCTCCAAATACCAGACAGGAAACAGTCAGCTTATTAATTGAATCTTGGAGGTAATAATAAAGACTTTTTATCTCCAGCCTTGGATCATTTCATAACAATGCATTGAGTGAAAGGTGATTAATCTATAAAGTAAGGTAAGGTATAAGATAATACACCTATGTCATCACAAAGAGAAACTGAAATTTGGTATAATCTCTTTGACTTTTCCTTTTTACATCTAAATAATAAATAAGCGAGAAAGTTTTACAATTTCGTTCTTTTTTTTTTTTTTTTTTTTTTTTTTAATAAAAAGTTCACTTTGGCGTCCCAGGAAATTGCACTTTAATCCCACTCTAGTTAAAATTATCTTTTAATTAATAACATTTCCTTAATTTTAAATTTACACGCTTCTGAATAATTACTGGCCCTGTCCTGGTCCAGAGGTAGAGGACTCGTTTAAAGTATCAATGGTCACTGGTTCGCCTCCCCGTCCTTAGCGACAAAAATTTACTTATATTGGCACCAATAAATATAAATCAATAAGGATGGAGTCTAAATGGCCTCAAATGCCGAAAAAAACTTAAAAAAAAATTTGCCACTTCCAGCAATCGAACCCAGGTTTATCGAATACATTTTTATTAACAAGTCGTCATTAGAATGCAGGGGATTCAAATAAAATAGAAAAAAAACAGATGAAATTTCAGGACGAGATGGGGAGTGAAAAAGTTATAAATTGCTAATAATATAAAATTTCAAGACTTTAAAAAAAGGTGGCCACTCCTGAAAAAACCTTGATATATACCTATGAATGTAGGGATGAATTTAAATCGCGAAGGTCGCAGCCGGAGTGGTCCAGCCTCACAAACAAGAATCCACTTGTTCACAAATAATAAATAAATTTAATAATTTTTTAAATAACTCCTGGATTGGATTGAATTCCATTTTTGAAACCGATTTCCCGTTTCAAAGACACTTGGGCCTTTTGTGCCTGTTACTACGAGTGAGTCCCACTTACCTACCCCAGAAGGAGACTTGGCAAAGTCGAATAATTTTTTGAGGCAAGCCGGACTCGAACCCGAATTGTTTTGAATCTTCAGGTCCGTAAACTCCAATAAATAGCTTTAATATAATATAAATAGTTTATTAATAAAATGAACTTGATTCTAGCCGGAAGTGAATCGATCCAATAATATTTTAACTTCTAGAGTCTCATCCATTTGTTTATCAAATAAGTCTTAATATTTTTAATGACTAATCGATTTTTTTCAACGGAAATATATTTCATATGTTTATTTGTCGAAATAAAATAACAAATACTGGAATCCATTTCCTCACATATACGTATCACCCAAACGTGTATAAAAAAAAATAAACTCTAATAGATGAGTAGGTGAATCCATATTTTTTTTTTAGCTGAATGTATCGGAAGAGGTATTTTTGGAAAATATATTTGCTGTTCTTCGTTACGATGCGGAATATAATCTACAAAAATTGCGACAACCAGTCAATAAGGACACTTGGAATACTGAACCGGCAGTTGTCAACGCCTTTTACAACCCCAACAAAAATGACATAGGTAAATTTTATTTTCTTTAGAATAATAAAATTGGTCCTTTATTGAATATTATTAATTTTCAACAACTTGATTTAATACTAAAATTGATCTCAAGTATCGATTGTTGTAATTACTCAAACCCATAGTCACAAATAGGCTTATCAGAAATTCCTGTTTGAGGCTTCCGGCCAGTTAATCATATTGACCCTTTTGTCATTTTGTCCTGCTTTATTTAGTAAAAAAAAAGGAAAGAAAGAAAAATTAGTTTTACTAATAAAAAAATTCAAATAAATACTAGAAAAAATGCTTGCAAAAATATGAATAAACATCTGAACAGTTTTGTAAATTAAAAAAATTGGAAAGTTTAACAAATTACGTATATTGGAAAAAAAATTGAATTTATAATTATAAAATAGCTTCATGTTTACGAAATTTAAATAAAATTAGAGTTTAGAATAGGAATCCCCAGATGATAATAAAAATGTTATTTATCGTTTCATGTGCCTGTCGCGTACTTCCTCAGGGTTAACAAATTGTTAATTTGTACAGTTCTGTACAATTATTTTGTTAACATTGCAATGCAATACATATGCCTTAACCAATGGCAAGGGTCAGTTTTATTTATATTTTTATTTTTGCTTCGGGTGAATGCTAAACTCTAAAATAACTTGTTTTCATTATCACCTGGTTGCTTACGGGGATTCTTACCCTAAACTCTTAACTAAATAGAACAGCCATCACAAAAAAACATAAAAAATAGATTTTACTAATCCAGGATGTCTTGTGGCTGTAAAATAATGAGATGGAGTCAAATAAAACGCAAAACTTTCAAAGCGAACTGGAGAAGAATGTAAATATCTATCTATTTGCGACAACAAATCATGAAAAAATCATTATTTAGTTGACGTGAGAGTACTCTCTCTTTGTGTGTCGCTGATAGATATTTACATTTCTCTCCAGTCGGCTTAAATGATGTCTTAGGCTTAAAACTCAAAAGACTGGACTGACTCCATTTCGTTATATTTTACTAAATCATTTGGGTAATTACCGCCCCCTTATATCCCGCAACTCAACTCTTTGAAATATATATTATATTTCAAATTGCATTGTCCCTTCCTGCATAGGTAAAGGTCTTAATTGACTACCAATTAATTTAAATAAAAAACTTGACGAAAAAGTCTTAAAAAAATTTCAAATTGGCATATCCTACAGTAGATACAAGTTTCTTATAATTGTACGCTGAAACCTGCTAATTTTGTGTAATTATTCTGAACTTTTTTAATTTATTTTTTAATAATTAAAAAAATGTATTATTTTTCCAAATATTCTCACATTTGGTGAATTCGTGGATGGCGAAGAGGAGGTTCCCGAACTATAACTGACATTTGTTCTACTTCCTTTATCCCAGGCTTTCCATTCTTCGCCCTCGACATGCAACAGGTCTATTCTTCTTCTTTAGATCTAAGATTTAATACGTATACCTGCCCCAAACACGGGAAAAATTGCACCGATTTTGATCTGAAATTAGGAGCATTAAATAAACTTAAATTTTTATTGTTTAATGAGATCTTACATTTTGAAAAACGCCCCGTCCCAAATTTTTAGAAAAACTAGGAATTACGATTCATCTTTAAATTCATAAATCTAATTATAAGAATAATTAATAAAAATTTAAATATCTATTTTTGAATGACAATTGTTTTTTTTATTTCAGTATTTCCGGCCGGAATCCTACAACCTCTCTTCTACAGTCAACATTTTCCAAAATCGCTCAACTATGGTGGTATTGGTGTGGTTATTGGACATGAGATTACGCACGGGTTTGACGACAAAGGTCTCTAAGTTGTTATATATCTATATATAATATATAGCGAAGGCGAATCCTTGATATTTTTAAAGGGGAAGGGGAAAGGATGGAAGCTTCTCTTTGCTTTTTATTTAACTTATTTATAATCAAACTGTATTTTATTTATATATTTTATATATTATATATTTATATATTTATTTGCCTCAACTAAATAGACACACTTATCTCCACTTAATTCATATTAGGACTTGAACAAATTTTTGGAAACAACAGACATCCAATAGGGCCTGTTAATATATAAATTTTTAATTTTAATTAATGTCATTCATCCCTTATTTATTTCGGCGAATATTTAGGAAAGACTTCGTCATATATTGTTGTATTAAAATTTTTATTTTATTATTTTCTCTTAATTTTTGATTTGCAACATTTCCCAAACTTAACAATATGAAAATTAAATTAAATCCCTTAAAAACTTAAGATATAATTTTTTCTTTCTTTATAATTTTAATTAAGCTATGTTTTAGATGAGATCTTTCATATATTGCTAATTTGTAATTCTCTTCCAGGTCGTCAATTCGATAGAGATGGAAATATGATGCAATGGTGGGCGAATGCCACCATCCAAGCTTTTCGAGAAAGGGCTCAGTGCATCGTCGAACAATACAGTCGTTATCGGCTGGATGAGGTCCAATTATACGTCGATGGTCGGATGACTCAGGGCGAAAATATCGCCGATAACGGCGGTCTCAAACAAGCTTTTCGGGTGACTCTTCAATTCTTTATATAAATATGTGTTCAAAAAAAGAAAATTTGTGAGGAAAGGAAAACTGGCTTGATTTATTAAGAGGACTCAAATAGTCATTTGAGAAACAATTTTATTATTAATATTTTTTTTTAATTTAAAAAATTGAGGCTTTCCTTGACTCTTCTATGCTTTATTTATCTAGGGTGTAATTATTTATAATAATAATAATAATTATTATTATTATTATTATTCATAAAATAATTTATAATTTGTTTTGTCTTTTCGGCATCGGATTCCATTAGTCATATATTGTACAATATATACTGGTATATTACTCTCCATTTTTATTGGTTTTTTTGGTTTTAATTGGTAGTCAATATAATTTAAATAAATTTTATCACTCAGGATGGGAAGCGAACCACTGGCCTAATCATGAAGCAAGAGCTTTACTTTTGCTCTAAGAAATTATTATATAACTTATTTTCATGAAAACGATTAATTGTAATTCATAATTGAGATCGTTAATTAATAAACATAATTGACTTGTATGCCTTTGTCTCTTAGAGCAGAGACAAAGCTTTTGATTCATGATCTAAGGGTCATTGGCTTCTCATCTTGATGATTTTTTTCTTTATTTATTTGTATACAGTCCTTCAGTATCAAAGACCATTTGGACTTTTGTTTCCACGTGTATATTAATTTATTAATATTGAAAATATCGATAGCTACTGACGGTCGTTAAGGCTCTTGTTCCTTGGGGCCCCCCATCCCAGTCACTAGCGCTTGGCCTTATTTAATTTTAACGATCTTGGTGACTCTCTTCTCTCCGGCCAGTTCCGCTGGCATTCTGATGATTTAATTAGAATAATTGGCTACCAAATAAAATAAAATCGACGGATAACGATTTTTAAAATCTTTTTTCGGCTGAGGCCATTTATGTTTATTTCAAATTTAATATAAAATAAAGTTGCGAATTACCTTACTTGAAGCCCCTTTTTTTTAAACTAATTTAATTTGATAACTAGAACTTTCTCAATAAACTTGGTAATTTAAAGTTTTAAAAACTCTCAAATAAATGCTTTTGAAAAAAAAAGAAGACAAAACATCTCATTCACTTTTACAATGTGCCAAAATTATATTGTTATATTTTCAGTTTCAAAAATATACGGTTATTATTTTATAATTTTATATTATTATGGAAATATCAAGAAGGGTACTTGCGGGTTCGTGGCCGGTGGCAGCCCAGTTCGCCCTCCGTTTAATCCGCCTCTGATTGTTTTTTATAGTTTATATATGGCCTGAAGAAAGACTAAAAAATATATATACGATATACTAAATATAATTTATTATTATTACTTATCAAATAATATATTAACAAAGTTTTATTTTTTATATCATAAGGAAATTTTAGAAGATTTCTTGCGTGCCTTAATAAGAATCATTTCATCATTTAATTAATGATTGATGATAATTCATACGCTTTTCTAATTATCATTTGAGTTGTTTCTATAAGAAAAAAGTAATAATAATATCATAAATGATTAAGCATGGACAATGTGATTATTAGCTTTTATTTTTCCTAATGATTGCACCCATCTTTCTTTTATCCAGAAATCGAAAATGAATTTTTTCTTTACATTACAAATTAATGCATGAACTTTGCATATAAGTACTCCATGAATTATAAAACTTGAAAAACTTTTCTTTGAATTTACTTTCTCATTTGTTTTTCATATTTATTTATTAATATTTATCAAGTTTTAATTCTTGTTTATATTATATTATTATAATAAGATTTTTTTGCCAAATGTGCAAATCAATTCAACACGCGAGGACTTTAAAAGAAAATTATAATAGTTAATAGAGAAAAATTATAGCCTTTTGCGTTTGACGGGGCGAATTTTAATAAATAAATTTTGTATCCAGGCCTACCGAAAGTGGGTATCCCGACATGGGGAAGAGCCTCGGCTTCCCGGAATTGATCTCACACATGATCAGCTCTTCTTCCTCAACTACGCTCAAATTTGGTGCGGCTCAATGCGCCCGGAAGACGCTCGCAGCAAAATCCGATCAGCGGTACATGCCCCCGGGCCGATTCGAGTGCTTGGACCACTCTCCAATAGCAAAGACTTTGCACAAGCCTACAAGTGCCCGATTGGCTCGCCGATGAACCCAGAGCACAAGTGTAGCGTCTGGTAACAACCCTCAAACCTCCAACCACTCCCAACCTTAAAACAATCAAAGAGCTTCTCCGTCGTTTTATTATTCTTTAATATATTTTCACAATGTTTGCAATTTATTTTAAAGTGCTTGATTAGAACACACTAGAAAATGAATGGATAATAAATTTATTTATTATTTATTATCTTTCTAATAATTGTTCATAATGTATATAAATAAGTAAAATATATATATGTATATTTGCGATTTCAAAGATTTTTTTAAAAAACACAAAAACACATAAAAATAGATTTATCTTCTTAAAAAAATTTATCTCTCTCTCTCTTATTCTCTCAAGAACTTCATTTATGTTTTGGAGAATGAATTTTAGTGATGTGAGTAGAGAAAATTCCATTTTAAATCAATTTAATTATACAGTGTGGTTCAAATGAAATCATTTTAAATATATTTTTATTATTTTGAATATTATTATCACCATAGTGAGTATATTAAACATATTTACAATGTTTCGGTATGTGAATTTTATTCAGATAATGAGAATGCTGTTAAAATAAAAGAGAAACCTACATAATCTTAACGAGAAAATGAAAAAGAGCTTTAGAAGAGTGAATCATGAGGAATTATATGGCATGGTAATAGTATGTTCTCTTTTTTTTTTAGTTTTGAAATATTATTTCATTTAATTATTCAATTATTTAAAATAGTTATTAATAGATGATTTAAAGAAGCCAATAATTTTAGAAATTAAAACCCAGAAAGCTACCAAAATCAAAAAAAAAATTTATTCCTATTTAGATTTTTAATTTTTACTTTCTCTTACCTATATATTTTCTCATTGGGGTATTTATGAAACTTATTCGAAATGTTTCCTCGAATTTTCTCTGGCTTGGACAAAGATAGAAGGCGAAGATAAATAAATACTCTCCACTCCTGAATTTTTCCAAGACTAATAATTCAATTATTTTTGAAAATAATTCAAAAAATTTTAATGCCTTTTTACAAATTAAAGCAGAGGTTCTCATTCCAAGTTCCGAGGAGATCTGAGAACCCACTTTAAGTTTCCGGATAAAAATCAAATACATAATTGAAAATTGAATCAAAAGAAAATTTTACATCTATTACATCAATACAATATACCGTAACTAATCAACAAACATGAGCGAGTTAGGCCTATATATAATTATTTAAACGATTATGTTAATAATAATTACAATTTATAATATTTAAGCATTTAAGTATCTCTGTGCCCTGTCCCTTGGTGTAGAGGCAGAGGTCTCGACTACGCTTCCCATCCTGGGCGGCAAATATTTATTTATATTATCTACCAATTAACATAAATAAATAAAGACGGAGTCTAAATGGCCTCAGATGCCGAAAAAGACTTTAAAAAAAAGTGTTCGTGTATAAAAATATCAGTCTATAGAGATCCTTCTTAGTATTAAATATGTCGCAAAATTTGTTGAGGACATCCAAACATATTTTGTCAAAACGGATTTGTTCAAGATATATACATAAGTCTATAATTATAGAAATACTTGTGAAAATCAATATTTTCTCAGCCATTATTTAGTTTAATTAATAATAAGAAAGTGGCCTCCCCTCGACTTTCTCGTATACACATATATAGGTGAATTACGTCGATTTGTAGAAAAACATTTCAGAAATTGGAATCAAGTGTTATCGGAAGTGAACCAAATTTTAATCGGGATCTCTGATTTCTATACATTTTACTCGTCTCAGTGAGATCATATTTAAGTTATCACGATTTTTAGAAAAACATTTCAGTTAAAATATCAATTCTGCTTGCCAGAAATAGCCCAAAAGTTGATACAGATTTATGATTTTGCTCTAATGCACGTAAAATTTGGTTGATCTTTATTAAAGCATGCTAGAGTACAAACAAATACATACAGACATAATACGAAAAATCGTATTTTCGGACTTAGGAGTCAAGAACAATCAGAATCTTGAAATCGAATTTTTGGACGATTACAATATTTTCCCTATACACGTATACGAGGAAGTAAAAATTGAAAAATTCCAAATTATATTCCTTTTTATCACAAATTCTTTTCATTTCATTTTTTTTTTTTTATAATTTCGCAAATTCATTGAGGACTATTCGTTTTCATCGATATAGTTTTATTAAAAGCAAAATTCTGGTAGCTTCTCCTCCTCTCTTCTCTACATCCAAGAACACGAAATGCTTTGACTTAGAACTGCATTTTTTTTCACTGATGTTGGTAGCCGGGTTGAGGGAGGGGTATGTCGGCTTGATGGAAGTTTAAAATGACACCAAATTGTTCTCACTTCAATAATATTGAAGTTGAAATGAGAAAAAATTAGGTTCTTTTTATTCCCACTCTCAATGTGCTTTTTTTCTTTTATCCTCTTTGTATATTAATAAAAACAATGTTTTATTTATATATATATATATTTATATATATATATATACATCAAAGCATTAAAAATGCCTTAATAAGGTCTTCTAAATATTCATATTGTAAACCACCATAGATATACTTTAAATAAATGTTACAGTAAAAACTATATGCACAAACTAGTAAATGTATATATTATGTATTTAATTCACGAGGAAACGATGGCGTAACTACCTTTCGACACTTTGTTTCCCCCATTCAGAGGTAATTATAGCAATTAACTTTTGGATATTCATTCATGTTTTATTAACTAAATGAATTAAGTTTTTTTTAAACGTTTGTCATTTTATCCTCTTATTCCCTTTGGGCGCCCTAATTATATTTCACTTTTTTGTTTAAGAATTTCGTAAAAATTAATTTGTCTACTGATTCTATTCTAACATTTTATATACATTTACTAGTAAATAATATAATTAATTTCATTTTCTTACTGTAACATATAATCGGTACACAATACCTCACGAAGAAACTGAATCAGTAATAAGTGGTTTTGCTTTGCCTTTTTTAAGAAATAAATAAAATAGCTAGATGCCTTGTTTGCATATATGTCAATAAGATATAGGCTATTTTAATTAATATATAGTCATGGGCACCATTATTATTAAAATAATCTTGTTTATTATGTATTTTAAAATTAAGAAACCAAAGAACCAAAAGGTATAAATGAAATCAATAAATATATAATAAAATGCAGTAGAATTTAACTACAAAATATCGGTGGAAAATCGTTATAAGTGAATTTTCAAGGGATCAGTTTTTGTTAAATTACAAAATTAAGTTTTTTTCAAAATGCACTTATACCTTTTTGGTTCTTTATTTCCACATTAGAGTTTTATAACCGGTTGCTGGTTCCAAAAACTTGTCAAGAGTCATATTTAATAATTTAATTTATGATTTTATATAACATATAAAATAAATTTTTTGTTTCTACAGTCAGTTGGAATTTAAAATAACTTATTTGATTACATTATTTTATAATTTTTAAAAATAATATGAACATATTTGGCTTATTTTCAATAGTGGCTTAATGCTGCATTGTGAGGGTGTAGTCTGGGAGGCTTTTTCATCAAATAAATGAAAATCTCTTGTTTGGGAATTTTCATTTATTCGATGAAAAAGCTTTCCAGACTACACTCTCACAATCCAACAAGAATTTTTAGATTTTTTTAAAAACAATAAAATATTTCATATTCCAACTCACTGAATTTATAGTGGGAAGTCGGCTAACGAACAAATCGGACAATGAACACTTTCGGGAAAGGTTTGTATGTTCGAACAACAAACACATGTTCGGAAAAAGTACAGAACGAACTCTGATTAAGATTTGTTCCTATAAAATCTCATAAAAATGATGATTGGTTAACGAATAATTTGGATAGCGATAATCTTTAGAATGATTGCGTTCGTTAACCGATCACCCACCACTGCATTGCCCATATAGTGATAAAACCAGGGGCATGAATCAAGAGGAAAAAAATGATTTATATATGTATATTTCTAAGTTGAATAAATAGGATGGATAAGGGTTATCATCTTTAGTAATTTAATTAAATAAGAGTAATTAAAATGTTTATGTATAAATGGCCTCAAATACTACAAAACCAAAAAATAATTAAATTCTCATTTGTATAATCATAAGTTTTTTCCTTTTAGATAAATAGGCCTATATTCCCAAAAATATAACATGTCTGATTTTTGTTTCCAACTATAGGCTATGTAATATGTATATCAAACAAACTCTTTTTTCTCTTTTGTATAGTCTTAATTAATAATTAGAAAACCTGCATAAAATCCAAAAATAGTAAATTTCATATTATAAAGAGCATTATGAAATTTAATCATTTTGGTTTTCATGTATATCTTTTAATTATCTATTAAAAAGAAAAAATTTTGTTTTTGTTGAGTTTGTTTACTAATTTTTGATTCGCATAGTAAAGTTAGATCCTTTAAGAAATATTTCTGGATGGATTGCTTATGTGATTGAACATAACAAAAGATGTGGGGAAGAGAGTTAGAATTATTCGAAGGATAATTTATTTTTCGTTTCCATCTAGTTTTAGCATTAGCCTTTCACACCAAGAACATGAATGTACACCGTCAATGAATATACACCGAACACTTATTAAAAGATAAATAAGATTTTGAGCATGTCTATAAATAATCCTCCAAGGGCAGCTTCTCATAATCTGAAAGATGATATAAAAAAACGAGTGTTTCCGTGCCTCCAACCCTTCTCCATTCTCTTTTTCGCTGTGGGTGACAAACAAATAAAAAAATATACTTTAAATATCTATCACTGTAATTTTTTTTATGCAATTTAATAAATGTCAATAAAAAATATTTAATTCTATTAATAAAAGCGGTTGGCTTTAAATACAGAGAGAAGACGAAAATATAAAAAATATTAAAATTATATATATATATATATATTCATAAGAAGAAAAAATTAGAGAAATTTTGTCTTCCTATAAAAAAATTCTCTTTCTATGAAGGAAACATTTTGAAATTCTCTTATTAAAACTGTTAATATTCGTATATATATATATATATGTATATATATATATATATATATATATATATGTCTTTAAATTGTATTCGTTGTAACTACACACCCTCAAAGTTTTGCTAAGTATATTCTAATCTCAAATGGTTTACTTTGTTATTTTTAAACCTTGTTTCCTTATAAGCCTTTTTTACTACACTCTATAATATTATTTTATTTATGTTTAAAGGTTTTTCGAGATCTACTTGATTCATATGAATCAGATAAAAAATAAATGTATGTTTCGAAGCGAGCAATTTGAAGCCAAATATTATTTTATTAAAATTATTTTATTTATGTGAACACATCATCTTAGATGAGAAGCACCGTGAAACAAGCATATGAAATGTTGCTGAAGCCGATACCACTTGTGTTTATTTCTGGTTTCAGTTTAGATGAAAAGCAAATTGGATTTACGATTCATGGAACTTTTAATTGGATCTATATTTTTTTGGTACATTTTATCCATCCTTCATAACACAAATTTAAAACTAATACAGCCTAGTAAATATTTTATAGTCATTATATATATTTCTGTATGAACTTCAACTGATGACAGTGATTAAGTTATTCTTGGGAGAGGGCAGGTTCAATCAAAATAAAAGCCTTTATATGCTTGTCGATTTCGGAGACGTTTCGAGACAAAGATCATTGTGATACTCTCTCTCTTACTATCCCTGGGAGAATATTCATTGTAATAGTAATAAACATATGTATATAAAGACTAACTTTATGCTAATAATCGATTTTTTTGGACTGAGGATGAGATAATAAATTTGTTTCGAAACGTCTCCTCTAAGCATATAAAGGCTTTTATTTTGGCTGAACCTGACCTCTCCCAAGAATAACTGTTTCACACAGCCAGCAAATCTCTTCTATTCAAAATATGACAGTGATTAATTTTTATATAGAGAATATGACGATATAATAATGATGATAATAAAGGATAAAAATACAGGAATAGCCAAAGAAAAGACTCCGAACTTTTAAATGATTAGAATGATTTTATTTAAAATTTGGCAAAGATGATTGCCCTTGATATAGGAGTATAGATAGATGGAAAATTTTAACATTCTTTGGTTCTAAAATCAGTAGCTTGAGTATTCATTTTTTTAAACTGAGTTTCTAAAATAAAATTCTCGACCTAATTACCATTTTGTGTGATGAATCCAAATATTCAACATTTGTTTTGCAAAATATACAAGGGAAAACTGAAACTGAAAACAAAAAATAAAATAAAAACAATTTATTAAATAAAAATTTAGCAGAGTTAAATTATAAATGTCAATTACCTTCAAGAAAATCCATAACTACAAAATCATATAATTGATATTCTTGTTTAAGAGATTCCATTAATAAATATGATAAAATTAACTTTCAAATATTGGAAGTTACAAATTTAATTCATTTTAGATTGGGCCTTATAATAAAGGGTTATTTGTTTGGTTTGGAGCACTTGGTCCGGATCTGGCCTCGAAGGCGACATTAGCCCCACCAAGTGTTCTCCAGTAAAGTTTATCAGGAAACTCAAAATGCCGAAAAACCTCTCATTTTTTTTTTTTTTTTTGTTTTGTTGCATTATTAATATTCGACAATGAAACGAAGATAATTTATAACAACTTTTCAGATCTTTCCGGAAAAAATGAGCCCTCAAAATATTTGCAAAAAATAATTTTTCTCTTGAAAACAGAAATATTGAAGCCCGTGTGTGAGCCTGCCCTATATCTATACTGTTTCAAATCACAAAAGTTAAGCTTCTGAATTTTCTATTTTCTTAATAGAAAACCAAATATCTGAAATTAATGAAAACTCGGCCGCCTTATTTAATGGAAGAGGAGATTCATCATCAAATTAAGAGACGAATGCTGCTGCTTATGAATCTGAAAACAAATAGGGTTCTAGCTTACCGCAAAAAATTATCCCATCTTTTATACTCTTAGAGAAATAATTGGGAATCATCTTCCACATAATTGGTCTAATTCATGATGGCCTAAGAACCTGTGGTTCGAGAAAACTAAAATATAATCAAAAATCTATCTTCTTCAAATTAACTATTTGGATGCAGAAATATATTTAGTCAAGGAGACTCAGCTAGATATCTGAATTCTTTAATTTAGTGCAATTAATTAATGTGTACAGAAATGAATTCTGTATATAACCAGTCACAGGGGTTCTTTAATGGTTGTCAAAAAAATAAAAAATTAGATGTAATTTCCAAAGAAGTAGGATTTAATAATGCAAACAATTTAACATTTGTTCATATTTTCTAAGAAACATTTTTTATTTACAAACCTATTATAAAATTTAAATGATCTCCGTTAACCGCCTTTAGTGACGTCACAAATCATATGCAAGATGGCGGCTTCCTTATATTCATTAATTTAATAAATTTATTTAAATGTTTTGAGTAATTTTAAATTAAAAATAATATGATTTTGAGTATGTGGGTATATAAAAGCTTCGATTGGATAGAAAAAAAAAATACTATCAAATTGACAATTCGAACCTTATATAGCTGTTAAAAGAGAGCAACTGTTGGCTGGGAGTAGTGGCGTGCTCCTGTAATCTAGCTTCTTGGAGGCCGGGTTTGGAGGAT
>JAAAKE020130904.1:0-14389 GCA_010014785.2 Anisolabis maritima | reverse complement strand
AACTTGTCAATTTATTCCAGCGTGCATCTACGAATCTGACTCATGTCAACATCTCTAACCTCTCGGCAACGGAGAGGGTGCAAAAAAAATATTAAACAAATTTAAGAATAAAATCAATTATTCTTTATTTTAGAAAAGTCGGTTTTTATTAGATAAAAAGGAAACCAGTTATTCTTTTCTTGCCTTATTCTTGTGATTCGGGATCGGCATTGAAAATGAAATGCAGCAGAGCCCCTTGAATTAGAGTTCAGAATCTGGCTTAATAATCCATCATTGATTCAATCCGTTCCTGTGGCCTCAAAAGCCAAAAAAGACTTTTAAAAAAATCTGAATAATAATTGGCTAACAATTATTTTAATAAATATGGATGTACCACCGTTTTCGTTACTTTAATAAATAACGTTTTCGGGCATAATAACATCGCTTTTGATGCCGAAAGACAAAAAATAGTATTTCTTATCTAAACATTACTCTTCATAAAAGTTCCATTTAACTTACAAGATAGAGCCGCACTATTTCTATATATTATATTATATTATATATTGCGGCACACTGGAGACAGTAATGGATTTATTAATGGGAAAAGAGCCAATTGCTGCCATTTCAAAATGTGTTACCTTATCTTTAAGATCAATTTTAATATATTATCGGTATCAGGCATGTAATAATTTTTTATGTGGTGGGGGGAGAGGGGGTCGCCATGGATCCCTTCTATCCCCCTCGAAAACGGAATGTCGAATGCTAACCTTTAGTGTTTATTTACAGGCATATTTGAAATTTATTTTTATTATAGTTGATCAATTTTTAAGAAATGTGTGAAAGGAAAGTCAGCCTTATATTGAATAAAACTCCCAAAATGCGAAACGTTTTGGCTTTAATTAAATAATGCCTTCCTCAGTCATTAGAAAATGTAGGTGCTATTATAAGTTACTGATTGCCTAATGCAATGCAATTTTATTTCAATAGAGATTACCCTACTAGCTGACTTCTTCTTCTTCCATGCATTTCTGATGTATGGGCAGACACATAGCACATCGGGAAGGTATAATTTTGTATTTCTTATAATACTCAATGGGTTGTACCGGTATATAGGAAAGTCTAATAATTCCGATTTTCTTCAAATTTAAGATTTTAACTCATCTTCAAGAATTGGGCCTCCCAAATCGAAGGAGACACATCTGTGTGTATGTGTTTTGAGTTTGTAGACATTACCCTACATATTGTTTAAAATGAAAAAATATTAAATAAAACGTATGAATTGGCTCTCTTCCGGTTTTTTAGTAACAATATGTTATTTATTATTAAAATTATTTTTTTTTTATATTCTTCGTTGCGTTTGTTTTATTAAGTTTATTTATATTTAATAACCGAGTAGTTTGATATAAAATATCAGGAAGACAGGGCCGCTGCAAGGGTATGAACATAAGGAATTTTATTTTAAGGGTTCATAGACCTTTTAACGATCTCATGAAATGAGAATAAATTTAATATACTCTTATTATTTCCTTTTGATTATTTTCTCCTTTCTTATTTTAATTTACTATAAGGTTAAGAAATTTAAAAATGCTTGTGAAAGGTCCTTTTCATTACTAATAGTGGCCAATTCCTTTCACGGGCTTCACCTCTTTAATAAACCTTCCCCGTTAGTGACCCTCACTCTTTTTCATTGGGATTACCCATCCTAGTTTCTATATTTGACTTTTTTTTAATAATAGTTGAAATTCGTGAGATGCAAATAAATAGAAAAGTAAAAAAAAAAAACGAATTATTCTTTTCACGAAAAAGGATTTATTTATAATCCTTGTCGAAAAACACATAAATATTCAAAAGAGTATAGTAAACTTAAATAAAAAATATATTGGTTTAATTTCTATTTTTTTTTAAATCTCTTTTAATCATTTTATAGGTCTCTAGTTTTTTTTATTTGGATCAGCAAATGAAAATTTTTTTTTCAGACCTCGGAAATAAAATTTGGGCTGACCAAGTGGGGGGTGTAGTGGGTGCCCCTGTAGGTAGCCAGTTCACAATTTTATATTTCCTTTTATTTTTAGAGATTTTTTTCTTTGTGTGTAATTCAATTATCAATATTATAAAAAAAAATTAAATTAAATTAATTAAATCCCAAGTATTAAGAGAAAGTAAAACTTTTTAAAAATTACAACAAAATTCACAAGCTAATAAGAATAAAGTTTTGTTATTTTATATAATATATATATATATATATAATGATCAAGCACTAATCATTTTTTGTGTTAATCAAATCGACTTCGTCAGCTACACCTTCCATCTTATATATATACTATATGTTACTATATTACATATATAGATAAGAGAAAGTAAAAAATGTATTTATATATATATAGACACATAAATTTATATCCCAGGCTCCAGTTGTCCTGCCCTTGGTAAAAGATCAAAACATTTCGCCAAATTTAAGCAAATTTATAAAACAGTTGAAATTAGTGCTATTTTTAGTACATTAATTTTTTTTTTCCAAGAGCTATTGGTGATGGAAGGTTATAACAAACTCAATATTGGTTGAGTGTCACTACTTCAGCTCTAATATATTTATTTTAATTTCTAACATTAATTTGTAGGTACATCCTCAACAACTTTACATTTTAAATTTCCATAAGTTCTAGTTGTAGAAGTTCCTCTTGTCGGTCTTTGTGGTCTGAGATGATGCTAATTTATTTCCCTTCTATCCTGGATAACCCAAACTATTCTCAAGCTGGAATATGTTATAAGGAGAATTCACGCTCCCCCGTTGGATTTAAACCACACTTATCTTTGGGATAGAGGGCTATTTTGTTTTAGTTTGCCTCATTCAAAACTCTTGTCACTTAATGAATTATGAAGGAAAGCTTTTGATACTTTCAATTATATTTGGGGTGGCTACTCTAGGTCATAGGTGAAATAAATATTAAAATTTTTTATTTGATTAAATGAATTTTTCTAATTGAAATATATTATCCGTCTCGAAAGAAATTGGACAAACTCTATTTTTTGTTACATCTTAATAGATAATTAGAAGAAGTATATAAAATGCAAAAATAGTAATTTTATAGTTAAAATATAAAAAAAGTTTTGATGAGTTTGTTTCATGTACCTCTCCTAATTATCCATTAAGATCATTCCATCAATTTCTTTTGAGACGCATATACCTGGTAGATGTAATTAAAATTTCTATTCTATATCTAATATTAAATTTTTTTATCGACTGATAGGGTTTTGTTTCTGGTTTTCAAACAACACTATGAAACCCAGTGAACATATAGTTTAAGATAAAATATTTATTATACGTTTAAATAAAAATGGGATTTTATTATTTATTATAGTATTTTAAATACATTTAGTTAACATACTTGAAAAAAATGCATTACGATAATTTATAAAAATTTTTAATATAAAAAATTCATTGTTTGCTACCAAAAAAACAAAGGCTGACTTTTATTTTCTTTGTTATTTAAAAATATATGGGCAGTGAACCAAATCCATCCCATTGGAAAAGCTCTAAACCTTTATCAAGGGATGGTTTTAGGTGGCGCAAGATAGGATTGTCTTGGAATCTGGATAGTTTTAAAAAGGATGCCGACCATTTGGAGAAAAACCAGCTTCTGAGGTAAAAAATATAAATAAATATGTCTGAATAAATAATACTAGAATTTTTAAGACAAAAAAAAAAATCCTGAAAAATAAAATATACTAGTATTTTTTATTCATCAGCCGATTCCAGCATCGGAATTTTGCAGAGTAAATTTCTAATACAACATCGAAGGAAATCTCTAATCCCATTCCTTTCTTGTAAGAGAATAAATAATTTTTGAAAGCCTTTAGATGCCAAAAAAAAAATTGCGGCTTGTTTTTGGACTTTTTTTATTTTATTTTATTTTTAAGTCTTTTTCGGGACCTGAGGCCATTTAGACTCCGTCATTATTTATTTATATCAATTAGTAGCCAATATATTATTTTGGACTTCTCCATAAGAAAAATTCCTTTTAGACAGAGCGAGGACCCATATTTTCTCCATAGCTGTTACCACTAAACCACGGGAATGTCATATGTAAATATATAGATATGAATTTGAATTGAATGGGAATTAAAATATAATTTTTAATTTTGTGGGCATATATTAATATTGTGGTCGTCGCAAGTCCAAATAGAAGTCTGAAACTAGAATCACTTTTGGAATTACTAATTCGTTAATAATCAGATATAACACCATTTCATCCCATAAATTCAAGAAATTATAGAGGCACTCTGCATTATAAACACAAACTAAAAGGATTTCCTTTCCTGTCCTAATATTTGATGTTCATATATGATCAATTGGTAAATGGAATTGCTAATGCATGCACCAAGTCTCTTAGATGCCCTAGTGACTTATACAATCCCGAAGCTTCAGGTAGACTTTAATCTTGATATATGGCCTCAAGGGCCTAAGTAAGCCTTCAACCATTAGATGCTAAAATGTCTTATCAAAGTCAAAAGCACAAATATTTTGGAAAATATATTTCCATCTTTTTTTTCATAATATCGATTATAATTTATATTTTTTATAATAATGGAAAAGAAAGTAAATATGATGAAACATAGTGATGCATATATAACTTCAGCAGATTATTTTAAAAAAATTATTTAAATGATATTCCGCTAATTTTTTTTTTTTTTACTAATAGAGAATATTCTATAGATCAGAGATTCCCATCAAGAGAAATTTTAGTTTTTATGTTAATATAAAAAATAACGCAGAAAATAAGAGAAAGTTGATTTGCTTAGTCACATTCGTTAATTTAATTATTAAATTTTGCTCCTAAAGACATAAAAATAGATAAAACGGCAAAGCGTAGGACGAATATTATATTTTTCCTTGATATAGCAGTAAAATTTTATGAACCCCACATTAATTAAGAGAGCTAATTTTTGCGAAAGTTTTTTTTTTTTTACAAATGATCATAATCAGAATAATGAAAATATTTTTCTCTTAAACATAAAATATTTCTATTACAAGAGTTTCATTTCTATTTTACAACAAAACTCTCGAGATATATATTTTCATTCAAAATAACATGGAAAAAGACAAACAAGTAAATTTGCATAAATGAAATATAAAGTATGAGGAGAAAATTTAACATCAACATAGTAAATTTATATACTTTCAATTGGAAATCAGATATTTTTGTTTATTTAGATGAGCTTTTTATTAACCTTCTAATTAATTAAATTGAGGGTTGGAAAAATAAATGATATTGATTATTAATTTTAATTAGGTTTTTACATTTGTACTGTTTTTTATTAATATCTTAACCACTTGGAAAGCTCCCCTGATATTAAATATATTTGTCTCCACTTAATTTCTAATTTTAATCAATGTTCCTATCTCTCGATGGGGCAGTTTTGAATTCAGAGATTCCTGGATCTAGTGATATATTATTAACCCAATTCAGAAATTGCTAATTTCTTATATTTAAACCTAAATTGTTATATTGTTTTGAACCTATCTTCGGAATTTCTATACTTCTAATCAGAGAATACCCAAGGAGAGATGAGGTGGAAACTCATCTATTTTATTAGTAAATTATGGTATACTCCAATCCCATATAAAATTTTTTACTTTATTCTCTGCTTATTTAAAATAACTATTATTATTCACCTTTCTTTATAAAAAAAATTCAAATCTTTTTACTTTGTGCTTGAAACACCCTATAAGATATCAACAAACAAGGAAACTATGTGGAAAAATAAAAAGATGTAAAATCTGAAAATGAATGTGTTTCGAAAATATTTTCTATTGTTTATTTTTATTTTTAAAACGGACCTTACTTAAAAAAATAGCCCTCGTATCAAATTGTGAACCGGCTACCCAGGGGATCCAACAAAAAATCTGGTCACCAACTTTCCCTACCTTAAATAAGATAGAGAGATGCGGCCGTCATACTAGATTTTTGTTAAATAGATCTTTCATTTTTATATTTTTACTTTATAAATTTATAATTTTTTAATAAAAATTTTAAGAAGTAATAAGATGAAAAAGTTTTTTAAAAGTTCTTCTTCTGATTTTTTCTAAACTAAGCAATAAGTTAAACTTGCTAAAAGAAAGAAAGTTTTTGTTTTATTTAATTTATATTTGTATTTTGTTTTGATTCGAAACACATTAACTTTAATGCTTGTTTTGTTTTTTAATGCTCTATACAGAAGAGGAGAAAATTTATTTTGGTTCTTTTTTTTATTTGAATATTGAAATTTCAAATTAAATTAGATCTTTTAAGATATAACTTTGTATTAATAAAATAATTTAATAATTAAATTGAATAAAATGAACATTGAGAGTGAAGTTGAAAAGGGCGTTACTAAAGAGAATGGATATAAATGTTTTCTAAGTCTAATTACTTGAACCACCGTCCAGTGCCGTATGTGTTTGAAAGGGGAAAGGAGAGGCTTGACTCCTACAAAAAATTACTACTTTTTTTATGAAATTTGACTTTTATTAATATTTCAAAAAATTCAAATAATTTAGATGAGAGAAGAAAATAATTCCAAAGCAATTTCTTCTTTTTTCATTAATTTTATAGTTGAATAATTCTTTTAGAATTGAACCCTTGATTTATGGATTTTTTTAAGTCCTTTTCGGTATCTGAGGCCAGTTAAACTCCGACCTTACTGGTATTTATTTATATTAATTGGTAGCCAATATAATATAAATAAAATTTTGTCGCTCAGGACAGGAAGCGAACCACTGAGCTTTGGTACGTGAAGCCAGACCTCTAGCTCTGCACCAAGGGACAAGGGGCTGATTTATGAATGTAATTGCTAATTAATTTAACCAATGTAACTAAGCCTTTTTACTGATCGATTTCCGGCTTTAATTCATATATTTTTCCACAAAAATATAATGGATATTTTTTAAGTCTCATTTAATTAAGTATTAGAAAAAGGGACTTATAAAGCCATTTTTAAATAGAGTATTACTTTTTAAATTAACAAAAAAAGAAAAAAAACTTTCGTTAAAATATTGATAACTTGGCTCTCGGATGAAATTCCATAGCTTGCTCAAATGATTAATACAATTTAGGTCATTCACCTGAATAAAAAAAGGCAATTTAATGAATGATATTACTAAAGGGTGGAGTCGCTCACTTTTACTCTAATAGAACATTAAATTCGGAATTAAAATTAAATTAAAAGATTTTTTTTAAGATTTAAGATATTTTTACTCAAATTTAAATTTTGATGTTTAAAAGGGTTTAAGTGGTTTTTTCTTATACCTCTCTTCCCCCTACGGCAAATACTAATCTACTATAATTAAACTAATCTTGTATATATGTTTGTATGTATCTAAATTGTTTTCGAAAACAACTCTAACGATTTTGATGAAATTTGTTGTATTTACTATTTGGGTGGAAGGAATCAATTGTGATAGGTCTCATCTATGGGAAAATATATTTAGATTGTTTGGAAGAGCCTATTTTTTACGAAAGACCCTATCTTTAGTTATATGTCTAAATGCAAAGGTCTCTATTATTAACTCTTCTTGTCCATTAAAAAAACCCGGTCCTCGGACCCAAGATACTAATTTATTAAGTGACCATTTATCTAGCTTATTTTGAATCGTCTCCCATGTATTATAGTATAACTGATATTTCAAGTAATGATATTCGCCTTACAGCTTAGACTTCTATAGAACATTCTTCCTATTGTTAAATTCCAAATTCATCACTCAAAGCTTATTTTCAAAAACCGGAAATTTCTCTAATAACGTAAACATTCCTTCAACTCTTCTTCCTACGAATTCATATTCAACTTATATCTCGGAAAGAGAAAAACTAAAAAATATTTTCACACTACTACTAATTAATAAGAAATATTTCCTTCAATAATGAATGACCTTTCTCATAATAATAATATGAAAGACTTTCCAAACGGTAATATCTATTTCCCTAATAGTTTTACACAGAATCTAGAAAACTTATGACAGAATTTTGTTTTATTATAACTATTAATTATAACAATTCCTTCTCTTAATTTTTAATTATTTTGGTTGATTGTTTGGATTTACATTTATTGTGCATTTTTTTAAATTGTAACATAAATGTAAAATTGTGAAATGTAACAATATATTTATAATGAATAATTAATTAGAAATGGTCTTGAGAAACGGCCAAGTACCAAATATTAAATAAAAAATAAAATAAAAAAAGACCTAAAAAAAAAATTATCAAATAAATAATTTAAGACAGAGTTTGCCAAAATCTTGACAAGTGAGAGATTGAGACTCAGAAATATAAGAGGGTGGAGGGGGTTGCCATGATCCATGTCTTTATCCATCAATTTAGTGGAGTTTTCCGGGTAAATATAAATATTTTAGAATAAATGATCAACTTTTTTTTATTGATGAAAAAATAAATTTTTTATATGAATTGTGATAAAAATTTTATATTATTATTTCAGCTACCAGGGTTATTTATTGACGCATGTTCTTATTACATTATTCATTAAATAAATTATTCTAGACTGGGAGAATGATGCTTTAAGATATTCTTTTACCTTATCTATTTTTAAATTCCTATCTAACATCAAATGGCTGTTTTCTGCTAATTCTCTCTTGTGTCTATTCCTTAAATATTTCATCAAATTTTTAGTCTAACTTTTCCAATTTTCTTTTCTTTTTTATATATTGTATTTAATATTCTTTGATAAGGTTTTGATTTTATTTTTCCAATATTTGATATGTCTCACAAATTTATTAAACTTTATATATATATTTAGAATAAATAAAGACCATAAGAAATGAATAAAATTTTGTTTATATTCTATTTACGAATCATAACTTGTATGGTGGATAACCTAAAATAAATATCTTCCAAAGTGGCATATTTTCCTTTGGAAAAATCGTTAAAAGTTATCTCGGTAAAAAGATTCTCTTCCGCATTTTATTGGAGATATAGAATTTACGATTTAAGAAGAGATTACACGAGAGGTGGTTTGAAATTTTTATAAGTTTTTTTTTTTCTTTTGCCTCGATGTTAAGTTTTATTTTATTTCGAACCAATGAAATAAATTTTCCCGTTTGTATTTTTGTCCAGTGTTTTGTAGAATTCGATATTTTGACAATCAATAAACTGATAGCGAGGACTACGCGCTTTTTTTTGTCACTTTTGCAAATTGAATTTTTTTTTTTTTTTGTTTCAGCTCTACTAATGCTGATTGGTGAAACTGCAGCACTTACGAGTTCGGAAGACCCACCAACTGAGAAAAGAGTAAGTAATAATATAAAATGTTTATACAAAATTACACATTTTCTAAAGTATAATGAATTAGATAAGTTTTAAGATATATTATTTCTCTTTCAATTAATTTGTTTTATATTTAAAATTATTGTCCTCAGGCTAAAATTATAAATTTATATACTTACCTTAAACTCGTAAATTGAGGTACTTGCTGAAATCAAACCCTATTATTTTCGCCCATAGATTAATCTATAAACTAAGCACTTATGAGTTTAAGATTTTTGAGTTGATTTATATACGTAAATGATGAGTAGAGAAGGAATTTGATTAAATTCACATCTCTAAATCGTTTTGCAAACCGGTTAGAATTTATAAGTTATACGGCACCTAAAGGATGATTTTCAATAGAATGGGGCCCCCCATTGACCCCCCCCCCCCGGGCGAAAACCACGGGAGAACATGGGTTTGACTCCCGTGAGTGCTCATTTTTTCAATTTACGATTTTAATGTAAATATCCTTAGATCGCGAAATTCATATTTTAGGGAAAATTTTTTCCATTCTATCTAAATTATATTCACTCAATGCCTCCATCCTTTTTTTTTCAAGTATTTTTGGTATCTCAGGCCATATAGACCACAGACGATTTTAACTATAGTATATACATTTTACGATACAATTATCCAGGTATATTTATTTATATCCATTGGCTTTTAAGGCTGTTAATTTTGACAATTTTCGGATCCCTAGCATAATGATGGAAATTTTTTAAAATTATTTGGATCAATTAGTATAAGTAAATATGTCTGTATGATTTGTATCTTAATAAATAAATACTATTGTTTAAAGCCTATATGACCCAAATGCTGAAAAGACTAAAAAAAAATATTCACTCATTAAAATATTGTTGGGAAGACTCTACCTCTCGGGTGCTGTATCAAAACGAAGAAAAATGTCTACTTAACAATCTTACTTAACAACACAGCAAACTATATTAATTTTCGAGCGATAAACCATATTTTTAAAATTTTTATAATTGAATTTTAATTTCATTTAATTTATTTATTTTTATTGCGAAATTAATCCTAACAAATTGACGAGTTTTATATAATATTGATGTGATAATATATTACCTTTTGAAAAATGTTTTTGTATATAGAATGTTACATAATGAATTTTTTACTGAAAAGAGCCTAAATAAAATTTTTATTTAATTTTGGAAATTACTAATCATCATTGAAAATCAATTAAAAAACTAATTCGCGATAATATTTATTTCTCTAATCAGAAAAAAAAGAATAAAAGGAATTTTTGAAGTCAAAAGACCAGCCTCCATTGCCATACCTCGAAAATTACCTACAATAATGTATGATAGTCAATAACCATACAATATATTGTATTATATTATTCTTTCAAAGATATCAGACTTTAAAAAAGATAAATGGAAGGCTATTGAAATTAATAACAAATTTTGGCACGTATAGACTCACCCCCGATCTGCTAGCAGATGTTTATCTCTTATCTAACATGAAAGGTTCTTCAAATATTTTCCCATGAAGAATTTATTAAAAATATTTACTTTAATAATTCAATGAAGACGAGAGTTAACAAACAAGGAAATAATTTCGAGGCAAAGACAACCGTCGTTTATCATCATTTCACTATCTTAATTCCTAGAATAAAATGGAAAATATTTCTCTCTTATTGAATTAATACATTAGAACAAACATTAAAATGACAGTTATTAAATTTTATTTGATATTATGGGATAAGGCATTAAAATTTTACCTTCTAAGGAATGATTTGAAAACTTAAATAAAATCGATTGGAAGAGATTGGTTTAGAATATGATCTTTTTTTTTTTTTTTGAATAGAAAGATATTCTACTCTACACCATTTATCATTCGGGAACGAAAAGCGAAATAAACACTAGGATATGAATGGAAAATATTTCTCTTTTACTAAGTTAATTAAAACATTAGTACATTAGAGGAACCTGTAATAAATAAGCCAGGAAAAAATTGGAAAACCCTCTCATAGATAATCTTAAAAATATTTAGAGTAATCTAACGGTATTTATTATTTATTTCTTGTACATTTCTCATTCTCTCCTATAAATTTAACAAATTGAAAATATTTTATTAATTGAACTTATTTATCGCGGAAATTGTTTTACTGACATACTGGTAATGGACAAAAAATTGGATATATAAATTTTCTCTTCTCTCTCTGTTTCATTCATTTATTTAACAAGTGTCTCATTTGTTCGGTTTCAAATTTATTATTTTTTTTTTTTTTATCTATTTTATTAAATTAAATTTTCTTTCATCTATATAGGCCAATCAATAAATCGAAATATTAATTAATTAATATTATTTAAAAACTTAGATTAGAAGATTGAGGAAAGGAAGGACGTTGAAATTTTGGTTTTTCGTTTCGATTTTTGGAAGGAATTTACCAACTTTTAGTGTCTAGGTAAAAAATACCCACAATATTTGCTAGATCAATTTGACGTAGGGGATCTAGACTCGTACTTCGGAGTCAGGGTTTATAAAATTTTTTAGAACCTAAAAAAAATTAAATTAAATAAAATTTTTTAGGACCCTAAATAAATTAATATTCTAGCCTAATATTTCCCATCTCAAAATTATATGTGCCTATATTTAAATTGTCTGGAGGGCTTCCTCTTTGCTTCTCAAATTTTTTCTTATCATTCCCTCATCCCCTTTGAAAAGAGACCTTGATTGCATTGCACCCACTCGACCACCACTATTAGACACTCTTGAATTTAAATAATAATTTTTTAACCGAGGAATTAAAAAAGCTTATAATTAATAAAAGAAAAGTCAATTTACGCCAATCTTTTATGTAGCAATACATACAATACAGAATAACAAATCTACAATGCAGGATCATTTATTTTTATTTCCTAAAAAAAAATTTAATTTCCGAGTTTATAAGAATATGTAATGAGATTCGGGTCAATTAAAAAGATATCCTGGAGAATGTATTCTCTCGGGGATCATATATTTTTAACAATCTGCTATGAAACATATAATCTTTGCCCTACCTTGCATTAAAAGTTGCATTAATGTTTAGAAATATCGATTTTGTAGACCTTAAAAAAAAAACTTGATCATATATCAGCATCCAAATAATTGTGAAATACATCTTAAAACTTTTCTAATTTAAAAGTGAACAAATTTAATCAAAATCTTTGGACCGGCTTTTATGAAGATCTCATAAATATACTCATCTATCTATCGCTTCTTCAGATAGATAGATACCAAGATACGAAGCTGAAATTTTATATTTAAGCTAGGCCTCATGCACCTCGAGGCTTTTCAATAAAATCAGCTAAACCAGTGTTTCCCAACCTTTTTTGTGCCATGCCCCACCTTAGCCTTTCTAAAATTCTTATGCCCCCCTATGTAACACGTTACTGCTTTTTTCTTTCAATTTTGGCACCGAAATCTAGAATTGCATTTAAATGCCCCGGAGCAAAAGGGTTAAGCTCGTGTCGAGACCATTTTCGAATTGCCCCCCTTAACAATCAAATTGCCCCCCTGTGGGGCGTGGGCCCCACGTTGAGAAACACCGAGCTAAACAGTACTTTACAGACGCACTTTTTTAGTTTTTTTCAATTTTCTCAAAATTCGGTCTAATGA
Source organism: Anisolabis maritima (assembly GCA_010014785.2). NCBI lineage: Eukaryota > Metazoa > Arthropoda > Insecta > Dermaptera > Anisolabididae > Anisolabis > Anisolabis maritima. Next base: position 1,496 of record JAAAKE020130904.1, on the reverse strand, counting down.
TTTTGATTAAAATTCATATATCACTTATTTATTAGAAGATCTTTGAAATTGATTAAAACTTTTCCGCCCCATAATTGTCTGGGGAACACTTTATTGATGTAGTCTTTTGCCATTGTTCGGGTAAACGGTGGGAGCAACTTAGGTCATATGTTCTAGTCCTGGTAATCTAGTACGCTCTTCTTTTAAGAGATTAATTAGAGAACAGCTATCTAGAGAGCCCGACGCAAAAAATCTTGTGTGACAGCACTTACCTTACTGACTCTTACCCTAAGAGAAAGTTGAGGGATGCGCGTTTGTCACACCAGATTTTTAACTATTTGTTTTTAAATGAAATAAAAGAATGTAATTTAATAAAATGTCTGGCTATGAATTCGATTTGATTTGCTTGATTTTTTAATGAACTATTTCCAAACTTTGCTATTGTTGATCTAATTCAATCAAGTAATTACTTATCGCATCTAATTACTGTCCTATAATGAAGAGTTTGTAATTTATTTGGCAATTTCTAATGAGTTCTTTTTTTCTCTTTCTTTTTTATAGGATTCGCCCTCAGCAGAGAGTCAAAGGATGGACGATTCGAGAGTAGCATGTAAGTAATTGCTTTCAATTCCCCTCTCCACCCCCTATGCTTTTTAATTTATCTAAACCCATCCCTCTTTCCTTCATCTAACTAATAAAAAAAAGAGTGGAATCATTAAGGGGGCCAAATTTTTTAACCACCCAAAAATCCCAGGTCCCCCCGGACAAAGCATAAATAAGGAGTCCTAATAAACAAATGTAGGAAAAAATTTAGATAAATATATAATATTTATTAGCAGTTCATCTGGGGCAGCCATACGTTTTATCGAACGGTTTATCGAACTTTTATATGCCACCCCAAAGGGCAGTAATAAATTTTTAATAATATAATATTATTAATATAGAGTATATTGGCCTTATATATATATTTATTTATTTATTAGAGTATATTAACAACGAAACGCAAATGTATATGACCGGAGAGAAAAAAAAAGGTAGAGTATGGCTGATTTAGAGCATTATTTGGAAAATTATACGGAGGAGGTTTCTTTCCCAATATCTTTAAAATATTCTTTTTTATTTAATTTTTTTTAAAGAAATTTCGTAAGTAACTTACTTATATCTCTCTAAAAATTTCTTTGTTCCCAAAGAAAAATTGAAATAATACCACTGAACTAAAAAATTTATAAAAGGGCCCATTAGGAGTAGGAGGATCCTACGGAAAGTTGTGAAAAAATTGAAATAGTAAAAAAAAAATTGGTAAAAACTAAATAATAGATACGTATATTATGACCCACAGCTTACAAGGAAAGAAGAAAATAAAACAAATAAAATATATATATATATAATCACAAGTCTCAGCACCCAAAGTATTTTTTAAAAACTCTCTCTCCTTTATCGATACACCAATACCTCACTTTGCGTCGTGGTTACGTTACAAAAAAACACGACGCAAATTGAAACGACGCAAAGTGAAT